>LPNX010416963.1:728180-837854 GCA_001517045.1 Pseudotsuga menziesii
GGGCCTACAAGTAGAGCACATCACACACCCCTTTACATATTTTGTTACAATGTCTTTCATGCGAGGCCAATACACGAGTCTTTGCAAATGAGCCAAAGTCTTACCTACCCCAAAATTCTTTGATACAAGAGAAGTATGAGCTTCTCATATTACATGGACTCTTTCACTGATAGGAACACATAGCTTGCCCAAATGATAGAGCAACTTTCCCTGCAAATAGTAGTCTTCCACCTGTGTGCCATTGGTTAGCTTCTCATAAATCTCCTTGAAATCATCATCAGTATCATACTGCTCAATATAACTTTCATGGGATAAAGAAGCATTTTTCAAAACAATAGATGCAACAATAGGAGGTCTAGAGAGCATATCTACCACTTTGTTACTAGTACTCTCTTGTACTTGGTCACTAGATGGAATTGTTGAAGGAATCCCATCCACCTGAAATGACGAGCTTGCTGGAGCTTAGTCTGGGACTGGAGATACTGCAAGGGCTGATGATCGGTATGGATGATCGTCTCCTTACCCATCAAGTAGTGCTTCCACTTCTTGACACTCTGAACCAAAGCATACAACTCTTTGTCATAGGTTGGGTAGTTGATCACTACTTGAGTAAAAGTATTTGAATGGTAGCAAATAGGCTTGCGGTGCTGCATCAACACTTCCCCCATGGCATATCCACTGGCATCTATCTCTATCTCAAATGGCTGCTGCAAATTGGGCAAGGCTAGGACTGGGGCGGTGCTGATCTTTCCCTTCAATGTGTCGAAGGCTTTCTGTTGCTTACCTCCCCACTGGAAGGCTTTCTTCACACTTGTTAAGGCATGCAAAGGAGATGTTATGTATGAGAAGTTCTGAATGAACCTCCTCCAATATTGAACAGCTCCTAAAAATCTTCTCACTTCAGTAGCATTAGTAGGCTTAGGCTAATTGACAATTACATCAACTTTTGAAGGATCAATTTTTAAATTTCCACCTCCTACAATATGACCCAAGTAAACTAATGAAGTTTTTCCAAATTCACACTTTGACAATTTTACATACAATTTCTCCTTTTTCAAAGTGTCCAACACTATATTTACATGCCCTACATGTGCTTCCCAAGTTTTACTAAAGACCAATATATCATCTAGATAAACAATGACAAAATCATCTAAGAATGGCCGGAAAACATCATTCATTACCCGCATGAAGGTTGCAGGTGCATTGCAAAGCCCAAAGGGCATCACCAACCACTCAAATAGACCTTGCTTGGTATTGAAGGCTGTCTTCCACACATCACTTTCTGCAATTCTGATCTGGTGGTAGCCACTGCGCAAATCCAACTTGGTAAAGAACACAACATCTTTCAACTGGTCGAGCAAGTCATCTATGCGAGGAAGTGAGTATCGATTCTTGATCGTGATCTTGTTGAGAGCCCGATAGTCAACGCACATCCTCCATGTGCCATCTTTCTTCATCACCAACACAATCGGCGAACCACATGGAGAGGACCTGGGTCTGATCACTCCTTGGTCCAACAAGTCTTGAGCCTGCTTCTTAATCTCTGCCATTTCAACTACGGAGAACCTATAAATGCCCACATTAGGAAGAGGGGCATCCTGCTGGAGATGAATCTCATGTTGAATCTCCCTTTTGGGAGGCAAACCTGTAGGTTCCTGAAATATTTCATCATAGTTAGCCACAATATCAATCATAGCCTTTTTATGAGAAGGATCACAACCTTTGAAAGCATTGGATGGCTCAGCATCTTTTGCTCTCACAACCATGAGAATGTATCTCTTATTAGTGTTGATGAGCCGCTTCATCTGTCCTGCACTAACAAGAGTGGTGTTAGCTTTCATACTGTGAGCTCTCACAATGTACTCCACCGCATTTTTGGTGAGATGGTACTTGTTCTCATGACGGAAGAATACTGCTTTTCATTCATACAAGTATGGGCTTCCCAATACGATACCGCAGATGTCAAGAGGAACAACATCTAAGTCCACCTCATCAATCAACTTTGAAGCAATAGCAAACCTTAACCTGCATTGCTTAGTCACCTGTAGCTTAGCATTATCACATACCCATCTAAGAGGATAAGGCTTGGGGTGAGGTTTAGTCTGTATGCCCAACTTATTAACAACTGATTCTAAGATCAAATTTACTTGAGAACCTGGATCAAATAATGTCTCAATCTTTGTATGCTTAGACACAACTCTGATGTGAAACAACTCACTTCTTCTTTTATCATTTTCTTTAGAAACATGAGTAGAACTTGAACCAGTATGAGGAGTTTTGTTACCTTGCATTCCCACGGCTGTAATCATGGTTTCGTCACCTAAGTCGGAACCCAAATCTCGTTGCGCTGTTGCAACGGTCTTTTTCTTCTTTTTGCCTCCATAATGCTTTGGCCTCTATTCAGGATGCAACTTCCAACAACTTTCTTCATCATGCCCATCAGTGTCATAATGTTTGCAATGGAGCTTTCCTCCTTCCTTCTTGGCAGTAGCTGTCTTCTTACTCTTGTCTTTATTTTTGGACTTGTGGTTGTTGTTGGGCTTGAAAGGCTTCTTCGGATGGTCTTCTTGCAAATGCTTCCCCCTGCTCTCAAGATGAGTAGCCTAAACACTTACTTCATCCACACTAGTAGGATTCAACAACAGCAAAGTATGGCGTAGATAATGATGAAGAGCACCAATGTACTTCAAAAGAGTGTCAGGAGAATCTAAAGAAATATTCAACTCTAAAGCTTTCTTTCTAAATTCTTCAGTAAAATTCTGAACACTCTGACCCCTGCCTTGTCTAAAACTTTGCCAATCCATCATATCCTTTTGGACATAACCCAACGGATAAAATTGCTTACGTAAAGCAGAAATGAAAGCAGACCACGATGAGAGAAGATTACCCATTTGTTTGCTACCTTGCTGAAGATTGCTTTCCCACCATACAAGTGCGGTGCCTGTCAGCTGAAGTGAAGCCAACTGAATCTTCACATCTTCTTCTTTGATCTGTTGGACTCGGAAATAGACCTCAATTTGCCTTATCCAATTGTTCAACTTCTCTGCATTCGCTTCCCCATTGAACATGGGCAAATCAAACTTCACATCGAGCTTCAATAAGGGCTTCTTTTGAGGCTCTTCATGAGGAACCTTGGAATGCTGAGAATGAGATGAGGAATAAGCACTTGAACTTGTGCTTGAAGCTGAAGGTGAAGAGGGAGGCTCAGGAGGCTCTTCGCCACCTCCTCCTTGGTTAACTGAAGCGTTGCCTTCGTCCTTCACTTCTTTGTCTTCCTTCTTTACTTCACTGCCTTTTCTTTCTTTTGCCATGCGTTCTTCATAGTTTGCAAACAACTTGTCTACCTTTTCGACCATCATGTAGAAGACCTTGTGAAAGTTTTCCTCCATCTCGATGCGGGCATCATTAGCATCCATCTTCCTCCTTCGGTGTGCACGTCCGATCTCGGAATTGTAAGGCTCTAATGTACCCTCACCAGCTTGCAGTTTAGCCCTCGTGAGCATCCACACTCACAATCCAATGTCAAATAAACCTGCTCTGATACCACATGATCCGAAAACAAGATCTTTGCTACTCTATGACGTTAACATGAATTGCATAAAGAGCATGAATGAAGCTCACAAATCCATAAGAAGAGAACCAAACAGCATAGACAATACGCACATAAAGACAACAAGTTGATAACGGAGTTTGTCCAGGATGGACTACGTCTCCGGGCCTGCTTCTCAATAGGAGGGCCGATCTATAATCTCAGCATAAGGAAAAATACATGGTAATGATACAATGATACCTCAGCGACAATGGCCAGGAAGAGAACCGCTGCCCAAAACACAACCAGACTGCTTCCAGCAACTCCGAAGCTTGAAGACGGTGTAAAACGAGTATAAACACTCGTACCTTCCTCCTGCAGAGCTACACAATCTTTCTTCTCTCCTTTAGCTACAAAGTCTCCACTCCAAAGCATGAGAGGGAAATGGCAAATGAATGGGTTTATATAGGTTGGCTTGCCCTTCTTCACATGACTCTCATGGATTCCTTTGGTTACAACTAATTTTCCTATCTTGGCCTTGGTTACAACTTCTCCAAGTTGGTTTTCATGTGGTTGGGATTTTTATTAAATAATAAACAAACATATTTAAAAATGCCCTTAAAATGGCATACCCTTTTGTTGGCTTTTAATATGGTTAAAACCATATTATAATAATAACCATACAAACCCACTTTAAAAGCCATAACCAAAGTTTTTTAAAAAGCACATGTGGTAAGGAGTGGGCGCGTCCCACGTGGTGGCTCCTCCATTCGATACATGTGAAATACATGTGTTAAGGCGTGTTGAATGGGATGGTCGATACCCCATGGGCTAGGCCACGAGCTCCACGTGATTTGTGGGTTGGAGTTGTAACAAACTCCCCATGTACCTTGTCGCATTGAAAACCACCTTTTTGCGCCATCAAACTTCCTCAAGTTTAAATAGAAGAACCTTACCACTCATACCAAGAACCACACGTAGCCCGAGTGGTGAAGGCGCTCAGCCTTCTTTGCAGAGGTCATGGGGTCGAACCCCGTAGAGGCCATGATTTTGTATTAGCTTTATTGGGCAATCCTGTGCTGCCACGTGGCGGCCTGGGATTGGTCCACCTCATGCCCAGTCGATGTCCAGTCAATCACCAAGTCACTGCCCGTACTGCCACGTGTTCAATCTCCATTGGTTTGTACGTACATGCCATGTCACCTTGCCCGTACTGTACTTATGCCACGTGTCATCCTCTGAGTGGTGCCACGTGTCGTCTTTTGGTTGGTCCGTACACCTGCCATGTCATATTGTTCGTACCGTATGGATGCCACATGTCACCATGTCAATGGTTCCATGTCATCATGTTTGTACAATACGGATTCCACGTGTCACCCTGTTAGTGGTTCCATGTGGCACCTCTTTTTGCCAATTTTGCCTGTTGACCTTATAGAACAAAACGCGATAACTTTCTCATACGGAGTCTGTTTGAGGTGAAACGAATGCCGTTGGAATCGTCTAGACGAGCCCTTCGATCTGGTGCTAGTTTTTTTGAGATTGGAGGACTTCAAAAAAATTTGGCCTTCCTGGATCCTCCTGAATCATTTTTATTATTTTATTCTTATTATCAATTTATTATTTCCATTCTTCTCCCATTCTTTGTTCTCTCTTCTATTAAATGAGGCACTTCTCCCATAATAAATTGTTTGCAATTTTTTCATCAAAGGATATATCCATGGTGATTGATTTCAAATAAGGTATCTCATATGAGAAATATGTATATTGATGGAGATTGATGGGTAAATGTTATGGTATTGCAAATGGATGCAATGCTTCAAGGTAAACTATTTAGTCAATTCAACTCTTTTGCAAATTGTTGCAACATTTCATGGTTCACTTCAATTAGTTCCTTTCTAGTGTATGATGTTACATTTATGTATATAACAAAGGCTAATTTATTCAATTAACAACCTAGGTATGTTTCATAAATTGAAATGACTTTAACTCCTATTTTTGTAACTATTACTTTTCCTTTTTCCTTTTCTTTTTTATCATACTTTATTAAGTACTCTGTTATATGGATTGTAAGAGATTTTATTTTATAAATAAAATAGTTTTATGTATTGTGGCTAGCATAATTGTCTTTCCATTTTCTTGTTCTTATATTGTAATTGGTTATCAAGAAACTTTAAATCCAAATTTTAGGATATATGTAGTTTAAGCGCAACAATATATTGGTTTTCGTGGCCATGGTTGAGCCTCTTAAGGTCAATAATGGGTGAAGCTACCAACACAGTCGTGGCCATGGATGAGCCCCTTAGGGTTGGCAATGGGTGTAGCTCCCAACCTAGTCATGGCCATGGTTGAGCCTAAGGGGATCAACCATCGTTGCGACTGCCAAGTCACTCGACTATGGATTTGGATGTGTTGGCAGCCACACCCATGGTCGGTCGTAAGGGGATCAACCATGGTCATGAGTGCGTTGGAGATTATGACCATGGACGTACCTCTTGGGGAAATCCATGGGCACAATTGCATCGACGACTGCAACCATGGTCGGCCCTAAGGGGCTCGACCATGGACATGACTGCTAAATATGTTGGTTTGGTTCAAATTGAATAATGGTTCAAAGTGGATTAAGTGGCTTAGTCTACAACCCAAATCCATCCATTTGACGACTTGTCTGATTCCACCCATTATCACACTGTATGAAAGTAGAATTAAGATAGTGGGGTCACGACCATGGCCAAGCCCCTTGGGGACAACCATGGGTGCGACCACTAACGATGATGATCCTATTTGAATTGAATAATTGGTTCAAAGTTAATCAAGTGGCTTAGGCTACAACCTAAATCCATCCATCTAGTGGTTTGTCTGATTCCACCCACTAAGATACCATATGAAAAGAATATTGAAATAGTGTGGTTGTACTTGATAGATGGCTTAAGGTTGTATCCTAAGCCACTTGATTAACTTTGAACCCATTATTCAATTTGATTCAGATCACATAATTGGTGGTTGTGACCGTGGTCGAGTCCATTGGGGTCGGCCATGGTCATGACTACGTCAGTGGTCGTTCCCATGGTCGACCCCAAGAGGTTCATCCATGGTCGCAACAACATAGTATTTGTTTTATTACTTTAATATATCCCTTTTTTGTATATTATATTGAAACAATTTATCATGGTCGTATGGTAGGTAAATTTGTCTTGCAATTGCTAATTTAAATAAATTTATCACTGATTTTTTTTCTTATTTAATTTTCAATATGCAATTATTTATGGGGTGGTATATTCCCTTTTTAATATATTATTCATTATAACTAATTAAATGATTTATATTGTAACCCATCCATTTCTTCATTATATTATTAAATGTGTCTCCCAAAACATTCTATATTTTAGATTAGTTTTGAAAATTTACAATTTTTATTGTATGATATGTATTTTATTAGATTGACATATTGTATGCTTTTGACATTTTTAAACCAGCATTTGCACCAAGGGGATGAACATATGGAAAGTGAGAAACAAGCATGACTATATCTAAGAAGACAAGTCAAGAAATTTTTCCATGAAAAGAAGATTCATAGAAACTAAAAAAATTATAGGTGGGTAAAGGCTTGAAAGATATAAAAAATGTGAAACACTCTAATCATTAAAAGTATAGGTAGAAGATTTATTTATAAATTGTATTGAAGGAACAAGTATTAAGTTACACTTATATAGAAAGATAAACAATTAACTTGAAATGGGGAGGGAGTGGCATTATGGCATTTTGTAATGAAACTACATCTAAAACATGCACCATATTATTTCAAAACAAAAGAGGAAACATAGCCCCCAAGCTCATAGATAATAAGCACATTTTTATATAAATATTATGACATAATACCTTTATAACTATTTGATTAAAACACCAGTACATTGATAAATAGAACACTGGAATTTCTCAAAAAATAGAGAATAGTTAAAATCACAATATATAACATCACATTGCAGTTTTCCATGGGATGTGATATAATATTGTAGACATGTCTTTTTGATATTATAAAAGAGAGCAATGCCAACTAGGATTTACAATGAACATCACATTATAGTTTGGCACGACATGGTAGAAGCTAATCTCCAAAAAAACCAAGACTCAAATGTGTTATTATAATTGATGTTTTAACAACTATAAAAAGGAAAAACATGTTTGATACAAATGAAAGTACAAAATGAACAATAATAATCATGTTTGGGAATCAACATAAAAATATGGTGTTTCAAGCATTCCAGTCTAGCACGGAGAGTTCACGTACATTAACGTTGTATACTCATCATGTGAAATGGCAGTGACCCTTTCTCCTTTCCAAATTGTAAAGTTGTTTTTTAATCCTCTGTTTTGAAAAACGGTTGCATTTGACTTGCAGATATATGTGCATAGTTGATTGGAGCAACTACACAAAAAACACATAATGAACAAATCAAACAAATTTGACAAAATACATTTCAAATGTGAATATAACAATCATGGTATTTAATAAGATACCTGCACATAAGGCATTCGGTTTCAACTTAGTCCCCACCTGGTCCTTTTTTTTGAAAAAAAATGTGAAGGTCCTTCAACAGATTTCACTGAATGATTCATTGAGGAAAAGAGATGCAAAAATCATGAAAATTTATGTTTTTGGATTAAATATCTCATTGTGATGTGAGGTGGGGTGCATTTTTTTGTTCTATTTTTGTTTATTGCAAAGAAAGAGCAAACTGTGAAAGTGCCTTACATTGGTTTTGCATGTGAATTACCTTGTGCGTCCCAAGCATTCCACAAGTTGTCTTGTAGCAGTAAATGCATACTCTGAGGATCCTAAAAGGGTTGCAACACTGATCCTGGTAGCTCCTGCAATAGTATCTCCTTTGGTCATTGGAAAGAACTTGAAGTTAACTGAAAATGCAAGGAAAATAAATAAATTGAAAGATGAAGAAAATCCGCTTAGCAAAATTAGGTTGATACTTTCCAGGCTCTGGATGGGTGTTTCTAGACTAATTAAAAATATGTTGCAAGAAATGAAAGCAATGACAAATAATTTGTACAAGCAAATTTTGTTTGCAATCTTTTGTTCTTGAATCGTAGTATTGTTGGCGAGTCTACATATTAATTGTGGCAACTTTGGTAGTTCTTTATGGAATTCTTAGGGAAATCCTGCTCCATACAACCTCAACTGGGCCAATACCATGACCTACAATGGTTGAAATGCAGGCCCCATGAACAACAAACCTAACATGGCCTACAACCCAGTGTCTCCAATTGCAGTTGTTCTTTGATACCTACAAAGATATAAATCCTATTAGAATTGCAATCAAATACTAAAAGATGGAATGCTATTTGAAATGTGTGTTTTTTTTTGTAACTAGGGGAATCGAAAACTGGGGTTGGGTTGGTGCTCGCGTGACATGGGGTCCAGGGATCCATTCCTGCCACCACTATACCACTAGGTGCCCCACACTTGCCCACAAGACATGGGACACAGGTAAATCCGGGTGGGATTTGATCTCGTGACCTCCATTTACAACAAGTGACTTCATATCAATCGAACGCCAATGAGCCAAACCCGTTCGGGCTATGCAATATGAAATGCTTTAACATAGTATGTTTTTAGAATTAAATAATGTGATTTTACAAAAAATAAGAGTGATTAGTTTTATAATGAAAAAATGAGTTATAAACTAAATCCAATAACAAAGACAAATCTATGCAGATACAAGTTGAATATAGTCATGTTATTGAATGCAAATTCTGAAACATGCTCCGACATATTGGAAAAAAAACATGTTATAACTAAAATGGAATAAATGTACGCATCTAAAAAATAGTACCATGAACTAAATAACAAATATTTTTTAGAGTTCAAAATGTGTTGTAGGAGTGAATATTTAGTATCAAGGATTTGCAACCTCTTCGTATGAATAGCGTCGAGGACATTATCGTTTTCATTATATTCACTAAGATTGAATTTAATTCTTTGTATGGGTATTAATTGTTCATGTTGGCAAAAATGATTGTATGACTTTTAAGAATTGAATTGAACCTTACACACAAAGGTATAACTGTGACTTAGAGATGACCATGCCAAGTTGAAACTTATAAAGCAATCAAAATTTAATATCTTAGAATTAGATAAGAAATATGCAAATTTCCCTTGATGGCAATGCACTATTTTTCAATCTCATTGGTAGATATAAAATCAATCCTTGTTAAATTGGATAGGTTTTCTGATCAATTAAAGAATTGAACAGAACATTACACAAAAATGTGTAGGTGTGACTTATAGATCACCATGCCAATTTGAAACTTATAAAGCAATCAAAATTTAATATCTTAGACTTAGATAATAAATATGCAAATTTCCCTTGATGGCAATGTACTATTCTTCAATCCCATTGGCAGATAGAAAACCAGTCCTTTCTAATTTGGATAGGTTTTCTGCAATAGAAGTGTGAAACTGTACATGCTACAAAAGTGCATACTCAAATCGTTGGAATACAAATCAAAAGGTTTGAACAAAATTTAAGTATATTATTTCTCATCCCAATAAACTAAATGCATTTTTGGGAAGCAAAATTTCTTTATTTTAACCGCCAAACAAACATGAAACGAAAGACCAATCTCATCACGATGTTTAGAGTCACATGAATGAAAAATCCATATTATCTTCTTAGATATGTCTCCAAACATCTTTTTAGAGCTTATGAGGGGTCGACTAGGGTTTAAAGGAAAACGACTACAAGCTAGGGAGAGAAAATCTAAATCGATATAAGTTATAAATTCATGTGAGAAATATGGAGAACTTTCATATTATATAGAGAAATGAGGTGAAAGTTTGAGGTATTAATTTTCAGAAAGACATTTGTACCGAATATCATTTAATACTGCACAAATTCTCTTAAAGTTGTAAGCCAATATTAAAAGCCTTGGAAGTTTCTCTGCATATTAATTTTAAAGCAATTATTTCACAATGTTCCATAGCTCCCAAGTGATGGAAACAAAATGAGAAGTCAGTGTACACATTTATGGTATTTGCATTGGTTATGGTCATTTTTTGCAAGTTAAATGGCACACATTATATGCGCCCAATTATGAACATACTACAACGTATTACACATGATAAATTGAAAAGTGAATACATGTTGTAACTAAGGAGAATTCCTTTTCAAATCAAAGCAAAACAAACAGCTCCTTTGACAACAACACACTTCACATTACATAAGTTAGTTTGTTATATACTTAGCCTACATGTAAGATTCCATAATTTATATCTATCCCACCCTAAAGGCTTCACATTTAACGGGATATAAATAAATTTATAGTGATCTCAAATTTTTCCTAGAATTGATATATAAACCCAGGTAAGAATATTGTCAACAAAAGTATAGTTAAAAAAACATAACATTGACATTGTAGTGAACAAAGGGAAACATTTTCATAATTAAGTTCCTCTAATTTAGTTTGATATGAACTGAGATTGAAGTAGATAAACATATAGTTTTCCATAAATAAATGGAGCAAAAACAAAAAATGTGATAGTCATATTGTTTTTTTATTATCAATTCATATTCTATATCTCTATAACATGTAGGACTGCCTTCTCTACTATTTGATTTAGATGTATTCTGCATAAAATAGAATTGAACTAACTTATCAAACACATTTATAGAATATATGAACCAAGAAAAGGAACTGACCTAACATTGGTATTTATGCATGCAAAGGAAGCTCAACAACACATGCATGCTTTCCTTATCACGAAACAATGTCGAGGATAAATGTTGTTTCAAAAATTGAACTCCGTGACCAATGGAAGATGGCCTAGTTGTGCGCACAAAGGATACATTGAAGGGGACAAGGTATTTCTCTAAGATATAGTCATCCTTGATACTGTAATAAACAAAGAGGTCATTAGTTGCTTATCCAAGTAAAAAGAGAAGTGAATCTATTTGTTCATTTGTAAAAGTATGTAGAGAACATGAAATAGAATAGAATATGATTAGATTTATAGTTTGTATCCTCTCTCTCCTCTGTGTGTGTGTGTGTGTGTATATATATATGCAACTATAGTGAATTGATGCATTTGCAAGTATCCATTGATGAGGTTTATTATTCTGTTATTTTACATTGCAAGAAAACTATAAAGGAAATTATAAAAGAGAAGAGATTATAAACATAGGAGGTTTTAGACTTTGACAAGTAACTTAAGAAATCATAGAAGTTATATGATTTTGAGACCTTAAATATATCATTGACAGCGTTTGCACTTGCATAATTTTGCATTTTTATCTTAAAGCATTATGGGTCCATGATGTAAATCACTATCTTAATTTAAATAATAAAATGCAAGTTAATCTTAGAAGATATACTCGGTCCATATAACAGTCAGTCCACTCAGGCAAGAGATGAGACATTTTGTAGTAGTTTAATATTTTTTAGTTTTTTTGTGTACAAAGAACTCATAAGGGTTGTTAGTTGTAGCAAAACTCTAATCCACAAACTGCTAGGAGCATTTGAGTTTTCTATAAATTAGGTTTAAAGTTCAAAATGCATCCACCAAAATATATAACATGTATATGGCATAAAACAAAAATAATGAAAAATATATAAAACGTTGTTTAATGGTAAGTGTCCTAAGGCAGTTAAGAATGCCTATATTCACATGGTAAGTGTCCTAAGGTACTTTCTAGAGGGAAAGTTCTAAGTTTATTTGAGCATAGGAAGGTATGGAATATCAATAATTTGGCCTCCCTAAAATCAAATAGAAAACTTTAGACCTATGTAAAAACATTTATATAATTGATAGAAAAGACAATCATACGACTATGTAACACTTCACTGAACAAAAAACTATAAGATTTCAAAGAAAAGGAAGAATATGTGTTACATAAAACACGACGAGATAAAAAGAAATATATTAAAAAATGAAATCAAGGGGCTCTCAATTTTAGCTAAAAACTTTGATAAGATGTAAAAGAGACATGTCGCTAAAATTGAACGTGAATTTGCATGTACTAAAGAACCATGTGAAACATCCATCATAATAATAATTGTTGGTTTTTGTGTATATATTACGTGTCCTATTCGCAATATCACTGCCAACAAAGAGTTGAGTTCAACAACCTAAAGGACAAAATAACATTTCCAAGAAATAATCAATATATTTAAGCAAGGGGGTTGTGTGAGAAGGAAAATATATACCCAGTAGACTTGAGATGCGAGATAGTACCCATGCATTTATTTTCAAAGGGAAGTTTCCATTGGACCTTTACTTGTTAGAAATGGCAAAGTTAGTATGCTATTCTGACTAGACACTGAAAGAGTAAGGAGTAATGAGTGGCAGTGTAAGAGTGACCTGTATGAATTGAAACAAATTAAGGCTTGGATGTGTGATCTTTAAGTGTGAGGAAGTTTATGGGAATTCCAATATTGTTGCTTCTGCAAAATGAAAGCTTTGTTAAATGATGCCACAACAAAACAATGAACAGGTTAATGAGAGTAGCAAATTTAAACATGTTCCCTACCATGGTTCACGTGCAAGAGTTAATAGAGTATGACTTGCAACTTGTAACAAGTCTCCAAAATCATCTTTTCATTCCATCCCTTGGATATAAAGTCAATTGTGTAACAATGAATATATGTTGAACTTTCTACTTTTGGGAAATTCCTGTAAGACCAAACAAACACTTCTTTGAATCATGATTGAGAACATTTAGACTTGTTTTCAAGCAATCAAAAGTTCCATTTATGTGACAATCTGATTTTGGTTTTGTTTTTTATTTTATGTTGATTTGTTAAAAAAGGGTTTTAAGTAGATAAGTAAAAATGTATTTTACAAGAATAGTATTGGAAAAAAAACAGTACAGTAGAGAAGTTTAGATATGATAAAGTAAAAGATAATTTTCATCTCTTTCAACTTTAACACTTTAAAAAATGACTTAAAATTGAAACACATATTAAACAAATGGAAGCATAAAATCAACAAAGTGGCAACAATAATACGAGTAATTAGACAAAACTATAGTAGCAGTAATAGAGTTAATGTGCAACATAAAAAATAACAAGTCTGATAAATTACTTGGTGAATTGGGACCTTCCTTATATTCAGAAATTAATATTTCACAACAGTGTATGCCTCTTAGAGCCAGGTCAACAAATGAAACAAAAGTGACCCTTACATGAGGGTCTGTACATACATGAGAGAGAGAGATAGAAAACGATGTAGGATAGGTTTAGACAGGTAGAGAAATAGGTAAATCAACCAAGATGCAATGACATAACTTTAACCAAGACAATAAAAGGGAGAAATACAACTTACAACATTTGTATTTAAACAAGGGTAGCCTCAAAACACAATCAAAATACAAGTGGCAGGAAGAACGAACCTTAAAAAATGCAGTGGTGGTGACTTTAAGGTAATAACAGACATCAAGTTAGTAGTAGGAGACTTGGAAATTTCTCTATAAGATATTGGTGGCCACTTACAGGCCATATTAGAACTTATACCAACAGTGACAAGCCTCAACCAACAATAGGCTAACCATCATTAACATCAATATCCACAAAAGAAATATTTGCCCTCTGAAAACAATGAAACAATGAACAATAGGGTTCACATAAGTTTCGTCTGCCCTCAACATGGTAAATCTAGGCAGTGGTAGTCCCAAGATGGAATATGAAACCCTCAAGAAAATGCTAATAAGGACTTGGTAGCATTACATAGTAGATGGCAGTTCCACATGGCAAATGGAAGTTCCAAAACAATCAATATGGGAAGTAGTTGTTTTGACAATTGAATAAGAGTTAATGTGTTACATGTTTTGGAATAGGAAAAGGAATCAACTTTCAAATAAGGCCTTTGTGGTCACTAATAGGGCATATTAGAATTTATGTCAACAGTGGTAGGCCTTAACCAGATCCGACCTACTCATTAGTAACAACAACAACCACAAAAAGAACATTTTCCCTCTTGAAACAATTAAACGATGAACAACATAGTTCACATAGGTCTTGGCTTCCTTGAAGAGAGTAAATCTAGGAAGTGGTAGTCCCAAGATGAAAGAGGAAACCCTAAAAGAAATTATTAGAGGCACTTGGCAACATTAGACACCATATGACAGTTTCACATGACAAATGGATGGTGTAAAATAGTCAACATGGGCAGCAGGTTATCTTGACAATTGAATAACAACTCATGTGTTAAACTTTTTGAAAGCAGGGAAAAAGGAACTTTAAAATCTAGGTTGTTTTTTCACACAATTTTATTTCGTAACGAAGCTTGGAATCCCAGGTCAATGTCGCAAGGCTTTCCCTTCACGTTTCGTTTGGATCCATGTTCCCATGTGGGCATGGTTTGATTGACAAGCAAAGCTCCTATCCCCTGTCAATTTTTTTAATGCACTGCCCCCTATTTCTTGTCAGTGTCCTTAAATGCACCATACATCGTTGTTTGATTTCTCCTACCAATGGTCATCATGAAGCAACGAGGGATGGACATGAGACTGAACATGCATAAACAAACCACGACTTTGCAATAGGCATGTAGGGAACATCCAAAAGTCACTAATCTCTCTGTAGATTGAGCACACCCATTGCCAAGTTTATTCTCATTTATTGAGGTTTGATCTTATGGATGGAAGCTCTATAGCAATTAACAAGGGAAACAACTTCTTTTCACAATCCAATAATAGTCCACATGTTACACGTTTTAGAATAGGAACAAGAATCAACTTTGAACAGGGATGGGTAGGAATAGTAGATCATAGATGAAGAGGGCATGGTAGGGTTAAGACAAAGGGCTAGGGTTATGTGTTTAAGGTGGGAGTTATCACATAGGACCAACAAGTAAGGGTCAACACAAGAGAAAGGATAAACACCATAAATCAAGTATTGATAAACACTTATCAAACTACAAGATGAAGGATGCACCAAGAAGGTGGGGATAGAACCCATTTTCTCTCTCTCTCAAATGTACAAGTATTTAATACACTAACTAAAACTTCTATCATCACCATATAAGAAAGGTCAAAATTAAATGTTGTGATCCATTGTTGTATTATTGATAGTATCAAGTGTCACAATGATGAGGTGTAATTTTTTTTCTAACACCATATAAATGGATTTGCATTGATAAAAAATAAATAGACCTATTTGGCAAGAGTAGAAATTTCGTTAAATAAAAAATAACATGTGCGAACACTATAAGTTTTTCAATGTAAAAAATGTACTGAGCTAAAGAGATAATTTAGTGGACATGATTATAAAACTTATACAAGGACCTGAGACAAATAATTTATAGCCATGAAATAACATACACATTTCACTATCGCAAAGTCAAAGAAACAATTGAAGATAAGAAGAGAAGTAAGCACAAACAAATTTTGTATACAAGCACACAAGAGAAACCATTTATAGAAAGACAGAGGCTTGTACAAACTAAAGGGATAACCTAAACAAGCATTAGTTCATGACTCAATAGAACCAAGTGAACCATGGAACTGAAGGCTTGCACACGTGCACTACAGAGCACTACCAATTGCAAACAAAGCAGTCTCAGGACTTCCAGAAATCCAGGAAAAGTATGAAGTCGTTTGCAAAATATGTGCGCAAGGAAAGAATGCAAAGAAGACATTTCCTAGCAGTGAAAGTAAATTTAAAGGAATGCTGGAGATACTACACTCAAATGAATGCGGGCTCATGTCATCCAACTCACTAAGCGGGTATGTGTACTATATTTCCTTTATAGATGATTTCTCACGTAAGGCTTGGATATAATTCTTGAAAGGGAAAAATTAAGTGTTCAGTAAGTTTAAGGAATTCAAATCCTTGGTCAAGAACCACACTGAAAGGAAGATCAAGACTCTGCGGTCAGATGATGGCGAAGAGTTCACCTCAAAAGAATTCAAGGAACTCTACAGAGAATTTGGGATTAAGAGGGAGTTGAGCACTCCATACAATCATCAACATAATGACGGTACGGAACGGAAGATCATAACTATAATGGAAGCAACGGAAGGAGTGCTACATGACCAGGATCTTTCGATGCGCCTTTCGACGAAAGCAGCAAGGAAAACTGTGTATGTACAGAACCGTACTGCTCATTGAGTACTCAACATTAAGACTCCTGAAGAGGCTTTCTTAGGAGAGAATCCAGATGTCATCCATCTTAGAATATTTGGCTTCATAATATATATACACATCCCAAAGGAGAAGAGGAACAAGCTTGATCGTTTGGAGAAGAAGGGAATATTCATAGGATACACTGATACCTTAAATGCCTATTGAATATACTTCCTAGGATTCATGAAGCTCGACATCAATAGAGATGTAAAATTTGATGAAGATTCAACATACTCCATATACAGGAAGCTACCTATAGAAGAGTTCGAGCAACCTAAAGGAACGAGAGTCCGAGATACGACAATTGTAGAAGCAATTCCAAAAGACCTTGAAGATCATGACTTGGCAGAACCACAAAATCCTGTAGAGACACTTCATCATGACTTCCACAAGACAAAACCAACATGGGCACGAGAACTGATACACGAAGCAGAAAGGTATGGTGTTCCAGATGGGATGCAAAGAGAAAGGAAAATACCAAAACCTTACAATAGCTATGTGGCCCTGCTGTGTGACATCATTGACAAGGAACCTTCCAACTATGAAGAGGTTGCAGGAAATAAAGAATGGAAGGATTCCATGATCGATAAGTACCAGTCGATTATGAAGAATGATGTATGGGAGATAGTTTTGAGACTGGAAAGGAAGTCTGTCCTGACTTCAAAGTGGATCTACAAGATTAAGCATGCTGCAGATGGTAGCATCGAGAAACACAAGGAAATATTTGTGGCGCAAGGATTCTCACAGAAATAAGGCATAGACTACGAGGATTCATTTACACCTGTAGCGAGATACACTTCCATTAGATCCATACTTGCATTGGCTGCAATAATGAAATGGAAGATACACTAGATGGATGCTAAGACAAAATTCATGAATGGTGTAGTCGAAGTGGAAGTGTACATAGAACATCCACTAGGATTTGAGACACATGACAAACAAAATCATGTGTGCAAATTGAAGATGGCCTTGTATGGTTTGAAACATGAACCTAGGGCATGGTAAGGCATGATGGATATCTTCCTGATGAGCTTATGATTTACTAAGAGTAAAGCGGATTCCAACCTTTACTTCAAGGTTGAAGATGAAAGACAAGTGATGCTCCTGCTATATGTCGATGAACTGTTCCTAAAGGGAGAGGATGAACTCATTGTAGATGCAAAGAGGAATCTTGCCATTGGTTTCGAGATGAAAGACCTAGGGATGATGCACTACTTCTTAGGCATGGAGGTGTGGCAGAATGTAGATGGAATATTCCTTAGTCAAGGAAAGTATGCAATGGAGATTCTGTAGAGACTAACAATGTTGGACTGCAAGGCGATAACCACACCTATGGCATCAAACTTGAAGCTTCTGTGTGATGCTTCATCAGAGTCGGTTGATGCCACGATGTATAGTCAAATGATTGGTTCATTGATGTACCTAATGAATATGAGACCATACATATGCTTTGTTGTGAACACTCTGAGCTAGTTCCTGACGGATCCAATACATGTTCACCTGGTTTTTGCAAAGCATGTATTGAGGTACCTGAAGGTACAATTGATTATGGGCTCAAGTATGATGCGAATAATAAGATTAACCTGCATGGTTATGTTGATTCAGATTTGGCAGGTAGTGTCACTGATAGGATGATCACTTCATGTTGTTGCTTTAGTTTAAGATCTGGCATGATCTCTTGGTTTAGCAAGAATTAGCCCTACGTGGCGTTGAGTATAATCGAGGCGGAGTATGTTTTCACGTGCTTTGCTAGTTGCGAGGTAGTATGTCTGCAGAAGCTACTGACTAATTTGTTTGATATCTAGTTAGATGCGACTTGTATCTATTACGA
This sequence comes from Pseudotsuga menziesii, assembly GCA_001517045.1. Lineage (NCBI taxonomy): Eukaryota > Viridiplantae > Streptophyta > Pinopsida > Pinales > Pinaceae > Pseudotsuga > Pseudotsuga menziesii. The sequence goes on from LPNX010416963.1 coordinate 746,672, forward strand.
CAACTCGAGTTGTGTGAAGTTGTCGGAGAACCCACTGTTCCATGACAAGTCGAAACACATCGAGATCAAGTTCCAATATATCATATATATGGTGCAGAGAGGATCCGTGAAGCTCTAGTATGTGGCAAGAAATGAGAAAATAGTCAATGTATTAACCAAGTCTTTAGCCATAGTGAAGCTTGAGTACTTCAAAGAAAGAGTTGGAGTGATCCAGAATGAGGCCCCTAAAAAAAGGGAGTAACGAGTTCTAGCATAGTAGGAGCTGTAGGTTGTTTAGCAACGTAAAAGATCCTGGTGTGCTCCTATGCTGGAGATGAATAGAGACCAGAAGATGCAGATGCATGAGATATCAAATGGAAAAAGAGACAGGTTGTCCTTGAGCAGAAAATATCCTAGCATAAATCATAGGTTGCTTAAAGGTAATTAGTCCTAGTATAGGTTGTTATGGAGTGTAAAAGATCCTGGCATGGTACGCAGGGTGCATAGACGTAATCAGTTATGTGGGTTGTCCTGGAGTGTAAAATATCTTGGCATGGTATGCAGGTTGCTTGGACATAATAAGTCCTGGAAGGTTATCTGAAGTGTAAAAGATCTTGGATGCAGGGTTTTTTAGATGTAATAAGTTGTTGAGGTTGACTTGTAACAAAAAATATACTAGCGTGGTACACAGGTTGTTCAGTGGTAATCAACCCTTATATGTGTGTGTTTCCATGTTGGAGATGATGAGGTCACAAGGAACTTGGTGTGCACTTGGGAAGTTCTCATATAGTGGTAGATGCAGGTTGTCTTAGTGACATGAAATATCCTAGCATGCTCCTATATTGATAAAACACAGGTTGAATATAAAGAGACGTAATGAACTTGGTGTGATCCTAAGCGATTCTCTCATAATGGAAGATGCAGGTTGTCTTGGTGACATGAAAGATCTCGGCATGCTCCTGTGTTGGTAGAATGTAGGTAGTCTATGAAATGTATCTGGGTTGTGCTATGTATGCTCTGTGTGTTTTGTACAAGATAATGAGATGATCTGGATATGACGAGATAATGGTAGGAGATGCAGGTGATTGCATTGGCAATGTAATGAATGGTCATGGGTTGTACCTATGCGATGGATTGCTAGTGGATATGATGAATACCTAGATAAGGACTAGGCCTACACCCAACATGAAACAGGGCTGGTTCTATAGAAACTTTCGATGACAGATAGTACTATTCGATGATCGACAAGATGAGGATTATGGAAGCAACTTTGATGATGACTTGACCAGATACGTCGATGACTGTGGCGAGAGAGAATACCTTCCTAGTTAAGAGGGAGTGTTGTGGTATTTGTAACTTCAGAAGATATTCTGATGTATATTATCATTGTATGTTGTTGTACCCCCATTGGAGACGTGTCTCCCTCCTTTTGGGATTTCATTATTGTACATGGTCCTTGAGGTACAACCTCCATTGTAAGTCGAGGAAATAGTCCCTAGTATAATATTATGTAATGTACTTTCAGAGTCTCTCTAGGAGAATTTGGCCATGTTAGGGTTAGAGGCTGACCCAGTCATGTTGGGAGGTTAGTCACTTGAAGGGTATAAATAGGGAGGTGCCCTCCCTCATTTATACACACTCACACTCAATCAAGTTCACATGAGGAGAGAGAGAGAGAGAGAGAGAGAGAGAGAGAGAGAGAGAGAAAATACTTCTTCTTTTTGGGTTTTTCCATCTTGTGATATTGTCATAGTGACATAACTATTATGAGGAAGTTTGTGGGGTTTTCTCCTTTATGGTTTCCCTGGTGAAAATATTTGTGTCGTGTGTATCTTGTTGTGCTTGTTATTCTTTCGATAAAGATCCCAATCAAGTTAATTATATTAGAAAAACTAACAAAAACTGTCACAATTTTTGATGTTATAAGCAAGAACGAATATATAGTACATATCAAGTTGACTTGTTTGAGAATAAAAGTTAGGTTGTTATTATAAAAAAACATATATAGCTAATACAACACGGACATGTTGAAACAATAAATGGTAACACATACAAGTAAATAAAAAACATTTTACATTTGATGCAAAAAGAGGAACATGTGATCAAGTGGTGATTTTGTATGTTGTATTGAACCAATAAATGGTGGCACATACAAGTAAATAATACAGACTAAAAAAACCACTGTCTATTTGTAGGGAAAAGAAAGATATGTGTATATTTCATGTGCTATTGTAGCAATATATTCAATAATGGGAACAAGAGAAATGCAAGCAATATAAAAAAATGTATTGATGGAAAGTACATGTCTAGAGCAAATAAAGTATGTGCTTATAAAGACTTTGAAGCAAGCCCAGATTCCTCTTGTTTCCTACGTTGGACGTATGGATTATCTTACATTCGTAAATATCTAGAAAATGAGAAAGTTGGAGATATGTGAAGGCTTGAAAGATATATAACTCTGGATATTGTAGTGAATGTAAGGACTTGTCTGTGAATGTTTCCAATATATATTGTTGCATTTTGTAGGGTCATGCCTTGTGATTTATGGATTTTTAAACCCCATGCCATATGAAGTGGTAGTTACCTACATGAACCTCTTGTTATGGGAGGGATGGGAACATAATTAGGATTAGAAGAATCCCATGGGGTTCCTTTGTAGTGGAGGAATTCAATAACAACAAGGGATGGTAAGGTAGGGGGTTGATTGTTGGAGTTGTAGACCATGGAAATGACTTTGCCAAGTGATCTGTTCACAAGGCATGCTCCAACCCATAAGTTAACAGTTAACATGACCTGTTGACCAATACCAAGAAGAACCTTGAAGGGCAATTGTTCATCATCTATGGATTGATGGACATGTTGATTCCTTTGTTCTGTAAAGCAATGCGCAACTGGCATGTTAAGGTGTTTGACATGTGTTTGTTGTGAAATGCAATAGAGCTATTAGTTGCATACACGTGGGTGGAATGTTCAAATGAATAGTTATCTGCATGTGAAAGGGATGAGGTTGTTCTTGTCATGAGGAGTGTCCAACCTTCAAGAGTTGGTGTTGCATTTTGAAGGTTGAGTAAGCATTGGTGAAAGACAATTTGAGAAGGGCTACCTCCTTGTTGGCGAAATATGGTTGAAAGTGTGACAAAAGTGTTGAATTCACGTCAAAGAGCATTGCCACTCGACGAGCCTGCATACATGGGGATGTCCTTTACAATGGGAAATTGGCCAAAGTCACCAAGAAGTATCATGGAATAACCACCAAAAGAGATTGTACATTGGGAAGGGAAAGCTTCACGTAAATAGGCATCAATACAAGGTCACAATTTTGGGCCAATGAATCTCATTTCATCAATGAGGATGTATTAAATATGGCAGAGTTCTTCTTGAAGGTTTGAAAGGGATTGACCTTCAAGAGGGTGCATTTCAGCAATGGGTATTCGAAGAGAAGAATGTATTGTAAGCGCATGTATGTTAAAGACAACAACACTAGTTGGAGATAGGTGAAGTAAGGGGGAGACATTGTGTCCAGAGGCATTTTGGAGTGTAGCTATTAGGCAAGAAATCAAGTAAGACTTTCCTGTTCCTATAGTACCTTGAATGACCATTTTGAGTGGGGTGGGGGTTGTGGTATTTCCAAAGTGGGAAAGCACAAGTTCAAAGGATATACATTGTGTGGGAGACAAGGAATCAGGTGAATTGGAAGGCAAAGAGGTGTCTCAGTGTAGTTGGGTGGTTAAGCGATTGAAGTCAATGAATGATATGTTCGTTTCATGCAAATGTGAAGGGATATTGTTATGTGTCCAATTATGTTTTTTGTCAAAATCACGATGTCCAAGCATGTAAAGGTCATCAACATGGATGTTGTTTCCGCGGTGAAGTTGAAAAGGAGTTCCCATTAAACCATGTTAGGGGGCAAGGGAAACGGAATTGGATCAGAGGTGGAATCATCATATGGAGGTGTAGAGGGCTCTTCTGGTAAGTGATCAACATGCCATACAAGATATGTGTCTTTAATGTGATTCCAATGAGAAGTAATTTCAAAACTTGTGGTTCCAATGTCATTAGGGAGGGCACGAAAAGGTTTGTATAGGATAATTTCACTCCAACAGAATGGTACAAAGGAAGAAGAATCAAAGGGAGGAAAGGAAGTGAATTGAGTAAAGACTCGAACAATCTTGGGACAAGAGTTTGGTTTCCATGGATATTTTTTCCTGTGAGGTGAGAAAGACTAAGAACAAGCAACTTCAAGAAGGGTTAGATGTTCAAGGGTAGAGGGTATTTGCATGTATGCAAAAATGAAGGGGGGGGGGNGAGTTTTTGGAGCACGTGGCAAGTTTCTTATGTGCCGATGTCTCGATCTGTAATAGTTTGTGAAAGGAATCACCTGATTGGATGAGGTATAGTCCCATCAGTTGGTGTTGCATGTGCAAGTTGAGAAAGAATAGCATGGTATCTTTCTAACTTTGTCTTTGCTTTTGATGCATACTTCAAAATGTATTTGAGGACAACATGCTTAGAAAGAACAGGTTGGAAATCAACCTTAACCCTCCATATTGAAAGTATGGTTGAGTTGTGAATGTTTAAAAAGGAATCGTTTCTTGTAGGGTTGTAGGTTTTAAGTCCATTTGCATCAATGAACAAAGAAGAGGTAGTTGGTAGGTCAAAGGGGAAACCATAACGACATTTAAGAGACGTTCCTTTTTTGTGAAGGCAAGAATATTTGGAACATTTTGTGTGTCTTTGAACACAATTTACAAGTTCTTCATAGTTAACCAAGTGGTTTCATGCAAGTATGGATATTGATCTAAGAGTTCATGGATCATTTATAACATAGTGATGGAACCCAAAGGATTACAAATGAATGGCACGAGGGATGCTGTAACAAAGTTGTCAAAGTAATGTTTTGTAGCTTCAAGCACATGAACATCTCCCCAGTCCAATTTGTCCATATTTGGTGCATCTTCCAACCATATGAAACCATGAATGTGGGTGGACCCCCTATGTTTCCATTCATACCTACATGGGAAGAAAAGAAATTTGTTAGAAAGGAAAGTATTCAAGTGGCGAACATGAAGAGAAGGATACGAAATAAGAGCTATTACAGACCTGCACCAAGAGTCAGTTATATGATGTCTTGTTTGAAGCACCTCTGCAGGGAATATTTTGAATCTATTGTGATTCAATGTGTGGGTTGGATATGATGTTGTGAATCTTCCATTGATGGTGTTGATTTTAAGTGGTGGGATCCTGGCTAGGCACGAGAGCATGCAAATCTTGCCATTACGTGTTAGATGCACTAAGGGTGAAGAAGAAGGTTGGTGTACCTTATTCAATGATCATATTAGTGAGTTCAACTTTGATTTTGTTCCAATAGGAACATGTCCCACTAAGTGTAGACCAAAATTGCACGACCCTTTCAATGATCTTGTCACTAGGCAAGTCTTCCAATTGATTGACAAGCTCATGTATCAGGGGGGATTAAGTGTATCTTTAAGGTTGTGTTCGACAAAAACAGAAGCAGTAGCATGGACACAATGACGCATAATGAGGTTGTATATGTAGTAGAGAAAATGAGGGTGTTGGCCAAAATTGTTTTCATGGTAGTGGATGAGGTGAAGTGCATACTCATGCATCTCAACTTGATGAATGGGTGGTTGTTTAAGCATTGCAACACCTGTGGGAAACAAGGTTGGGAAGGCCATTGGAAAAAGTCCTTCTGCATTGTACTTATTGATAGGGGAAATTCCTTTAGGGGGGCAATCAATGGAAGGTGGGATTGGGCCATTTTCTATGTGCAAGAAACCTCTAATTTCCTCAACCTTGGTTCTAGAATTTGATTGGGTAGAATAAAAGAGGAGGACTGTAATTCATGGGGTTCGAGAGAATTTGGTAATTGCACAGTAGAAGGTGAGCTATGTTCATGACATGGTGTATCATCGGGATTGACATGGTGAAGCGAAGGGGAAATGTCTATTGAATCAAGAGGCAAAGAAGGTAATGCAACTGAATTAACTTAGACATCCTTGTAGAAGGGATCGTTGGCCATTTTGTATTCAAGAGTAGCAAGAACACGCGCTCAACTAACAAATAATTCATATGGTTTGTTCGTAGGGTTGAATTTGCGAACAACAAGGATGTCAAGGTATGATATTAAATTAGGGAGGGATGTGGAAATATTGTAAATGTATTGGGGGAAGATAATAGTATGGCCAGAATAATTATATTGACCACCACGGGAATATGTGACTTGTAGAATTGGGTTAACACGACAAATGAGCATTTCTTCAACTTGAGTAAGTATTGCAAGGACAAATGGTTGTATGTTGGGGTCCATATTGTTTTCCAAAGAAAAGTGATGGAGTTTTCTTTCTAAATTAATACAACGAGAGCATGCATATGCACCACATAATTTTTTTGTTGAAATGCATGGGTATTCAATGCATATGGGGCATACATTTATGTGAGATAATTGGTCCAATATTGTATGAAAACATTAATGTGCATCATTAAGGGGGGTGTTGGATGGATTTTCATGAGGGATGGAAGGTATGGTGTCATGGAAGGTTGGCCAACATAAAATGCAGAAGGGATATGTACATCTTGATGACCATCTCTATAAAGAAGATGCTTTTTTGTGTGTGCATATACAAGTCTTTTTCGTGCGTTGGCTTGTTTGTTGTCATGGTTGGGGACCATGCATACAAGAAAAGTGTAAACTTGTTACAAACCTAAAAGGTGGCATTGGTGGAAGGGACACATTTTGTATATCTAGCAATTGGAAAGTACATTAATGTAAAATGTGAGAATTAAAAGAAATGTAAAGTAGTGTCATATTCAAAATCAACGATGTAGGTTACAAATAACATTTAAGGAAAAAATATAATTTGAAAGTTCTAGCTTGATAAGTCTAAGAAAGCAAGAACATAAAAGAACAATTTTTTTTAACTCAAACGGGTAATTTTTATTTTTATGAAAGGACTCAGGTCTTTTTTGGTAAATACCAATCAACCTATTTATAAAGTAAGAAAAAAAAAACTTCGAGAGGATCAATGACTGAGCAAATCCTTACAGAGAAGAGGGGATCTCTCATTAAACTAAATTACAACTAAATGAATCACTTTTAAGGAATTGTATGGAAGTAGTTGGATTCTCCATAGATGCTAAGAAATCCTAGAGGCAGAAGACAAGCTTTATTAGCCAATGCATCAACAAGATTATTTAGATCCTGAAGGATGTGAAAAGAATCAGCCTTGTCAAATGCTTTCAAAATATTACGGATTCTCTGCAGAGACTTATTCAAGGCAGAATTATTGAAGCTTTCGACTGAATTTAGTGCTTTGATCAGCAACTCAGAATCACCAAATATTTGGATGGACTTGTATCCATTCTCCTTCGCAAACTGGCTCGCCAAGAGAAGACCATAGCCTTCAGCCTGATTGTTTGACATAGTTCCAAGTCCCCATCTAAAACTGAGTATGATCGATCTGTCAGGCGAAAAAACCAAACCCCCAGCACCCGAGACCCCGAGATTCCCCTTGGATGCACCATAAAAAAATTGCAACTAAAGAGGAGTTTATCCAAAATGATTTAAATTCATCCTTATTTCCACAAAACTTCTAGGAAGGAGGACTGCCTGGTTTATCACAAATTGATTTTTTTAGCAAATGCGGCCAGGAGCCCACCCACAGAGAAAACATAATTGGCAAGGAAGAAAGAGACATAGTGTGTCCAATCGATTCGGCAATAAACAGTTTGGCTTTGAAAGCCACAATTTGGAAGATCAGAATTTGATTGTTGAAAATATAATTGTTCCTTGCAATCCACAGAGACCACCATGTATATTTCAAAACCGAATGCCAATTTTTATGCCAAATTGCTGAGACTGATTTTTTAGGACGTTGGTTTTGCTAGGAGAGGTTAAAAGAAATTATTTACTGTTGAGAAGGAGCAGAGCAATTAGAGCCCAGGAGAACCTAACCCCACACTATTTTTGAAAAATCGCAGTCAATGAGAAGATGACTCGTCGTTTCCAAGGAAAATTTACACAAGCAGCAACAGAGAGGGCCGTTGAAGCCACGCTTTTGGAGATTTTCCCCTGTCAGCACTTTATCACGAAATAATAGCCAAGAAAAAAATTTCAACTTCAGGAGGCATTGAGAATTCCAGACAATTTTTCGACTTTTCCAAATTGTCGGAGAGATGCATGAAGAGTGGGGAGCTAGTAAAGCATTGAATCCTTTGGTAGCTGAGTAAGAACCATCGATTCCCCATCCCCAATGATATTTAGAGGAGGAGTGGATAAGGGTGAGACCAAAAAGAGAGGAAAGCAACTGAAGTTTTTGGGATCTGAGACACGTAGGAAGCTTAGGAAGAGACCATCCAACCCAATTTCTAGCGTTGTCCTAGCATTAGATGTCAGCCAAGCACAACAGACCTTTATTAATTTCCCAGTTCATAGTCTCTGATAACAAGATGACGGAGGAAAGAGGAGGTTTTCTAGAGATTTTATCCTCCCAGAGAAGGATCATCTTCCCATTACTAAGGATTATGTATAACTGTTGGTTAAAAAAATGAAGCCTCTTCTGTAAGAATTCTAGCTAGTTGTGCCTATTGGAGTATTAGAAGAAGAAATAAATCTCAAAGAGCCACCCTTGAGGTATTTCATCCAAAATATCTTCTTGACATGGTGGTTTTTGTCCACAAATAACTGCCAAATCAGTTTTCCACCCAATGCAAGATTAGCTAGTCTAGGGTCTCAAATTTGAAGTCCACCTTTTGAAGTAGGTCTTTTAAGAATTTCCCAATTTACCAAATGGATCTTGTTCTGACTTCCCTTACTAACATTCCAGAGAAAATATCTCAAAAGTTTGGAAATTTGAGCTGAGATATATTTAGGGGAAAGCAGCAAGGAGGATTGAAAAATAGGAAGTGCTGAGAGAATTGCCGTAATCAAGATCAATTTTCCAGCCTTGGTTAACCACTAGCCACCCCAGGAAGTGATTTTTACCTTGAGTTTGGCAATCACATCAAGCCAAAGAGAAGGTGGAGAGGACCAAGGGTTACAGGAAGCCCCAGGTACTTTATCTTCTCCCACTTGTCAAATCTAGGGAAGCCCAAGTAGTTAGATATTCGAAGAATTTTCAAGTGATCTACATTCCATCCATAAACATCACTTTTATTATTGTTGATCAAGGCTCCTATAATTAGGCATAACTTTTGAAGGATTACATTAAAGGCCCGAGAAATATTCAATGAGGCCCCTCCTAGAAGGAGAGAGTCATCCCCGAAAAGGGCATGGTTTATTGGGTCCACACCCCTGGCAATCTTAATGCTCGGAATGTAGCCAGCTTCCTTTTCAGTTGAGAGTTTTCTACTAAGATTTTCAGCCATCAAGATGTATAGGAAGGGTGACATAGGACAACTTTGGCGAAGACCTCTTGTAGCTTTGAAGAATTTAGTAGGTCTTTCATTGACTAGTGGCACGTTCCAAGGCCTATCTATGCATGATTTGATCAAGTTCACGAACTCAGGACAAAAACCAAAAGAGAGGAGGACATCATGGAGAAAGGGGATCTTTACTCGACCAAAGGCATTTTTCATATCCAATTTAATTAACATCACTTTCTCTTTCCTATGGAAACTTGAATGGGGAGCTTCTTTAACATGAATTACATTATCAACAAGATGCCTGCCTTTTACAAATCCCCCTCCGGAGAGGAGAGATCAACTTACTTAGCAAGAGCTTGAATCTATTGGCAAGAAGTTTGGAAAAAATCTTATAAGAGGCATTACACAACGAAATAGGGTGGAACCTGTCGAAGGAAGAAGGGTTGAATTCCTTGGGGATAAGAGCAAGAAATGTAGAATTTGTACAATGACCAATCTAGAGACATAGTATCCAAAAACCCATCACGCTCAATCTAGAGAGAGCTTAGCCTGAACGAGATTGGTACAATATCTTCTTATTTTTGGATCAACAGAGATATGGGATGGTGATCTAACATGAGTTTGGGAAGAATTTTTGTGGAAATAATGGAATTTCCATCCAACAGAGAGCTATGAACTAAAAATCGGTCAAGCCAAGCCGAAATATTTGCAGCACCCACTCAGTTATTCGACCATGTGAAGTGGCCAAGTTTTGGTTTTAAATCGACCAAGTCGTTGACTTGGATCACCTCCTCCACAAAATCATGCAAATGATCCTTACCACAAAGGACACCTTTTTTTCTCATTCGGGGCAAGTGTAGTATTAAATTCACCTGCTAATATAATATTTGCAGGAGAGTTGGAGTCTAATAATGCTGATAACTAATTTGTAACGTCCCAGACCCTCTGACCGGCGAAGAGGACGCTACCACAACACTATATACCCGGGCATTTAGCCCCATAAAACGTAAAATAAAATGCATTGAACTCAAGATACACAGATGCATAAAGAATTAACATTCAACGGAAGCAAATTACGTTTAGTTCAAGCATTCAACACATTTTACATGTTCATCATAATTTACATAAACAAAACAATTCCATGGGTGATTACACAAGAATACTTATTTTCGAATGAAGATTCCCGCAACCAGCTATGTCACTACAACGTTCCACCCAACCATGGGCCGGTGTGATCCTTAATCTCTCAGCAACACTGCCACCCTCGAGCCGGGCATGATTTCCCCAAGGAAAAGGAAACTAAGCAGGCTCACACATAGCTAAAGATATGTCAAAACTCAGTCAAGCCAACACGGTTGGCTTTATCAGACCAATAGTACACAACAACACATAACCAAGCCAACAAGTTGGGTTTATCAGGTTATCAGGAGATGAAAGCACTATCTGCTAAGCTAGTGGGCTCACTCAAGAGCTAAGGATTCCTACACCAGAACTAGCTTGACTTGTAGGACATCCACACACACCCAACACAAGGAATCATTCCCTTCTTTGCTACACAGTCCCTCAGGACATGACTTCCCTTCCAGTGCTATTCGGGGGGTGTAGAGAAGAGAGCCAACCCTCTAGCTTTGTCTATGAGGCTCCTACAAAGCACTAGGTTTGTCAAGCAGACTCCTTTCCACTCCTACACAGTCCAAATACCCATATCCTGTGCACACATAGCAAAATACACCATTTTTGGGTTGAGGAAAATAGTTCAGCCACAAAATTAATTGCCAAGGAGGGTAAGAACAACCCACTAACAACAAATCGTATCCCAGGGATGTTTTGGCCCTAACGTGGCCAAAAATGAGTTCATCAACAACAACCAAGAGGATGTGGTCTCTCTTTAGAATTACGGGGCAACACAAAAACGATTTTCAGCTTGGTAACATTGGGGAAATGGAACAGAAATTGTTGGGGAAGAACCCAACCACAAGAACATCACAAAACAAGATTCTCAGACTCCAGGAAATGAAGAACGACTGTCCACGTGGGGAAGAAATACACAGTAAATCCAAATTCATGGATTTCACACTCAACAAATTCCCAACCGCTTGAGGAAGCCCCAACGTGGGTGAATTCTAATAATAAAAATGCCCAAGAGTCCAAATCGTGAAGGAAGAACATAGAGCCAACAAAATTTTGGAGGTAAACAACTCCTAACATTCCCTTCATGAGTAAAAATGAAGAACGTGGGTGTATGGCAGAATGTCATACGTTTTTGGGCATTTTCCTTGCCAAGGAAGTCAAAACACGTTTTTCAAAAATGGGTCCTCTGCCCAATTCAAATTTCTACCCATACTCTCCCCACTCCATGCAATAACTAACTCAACCACATTCTGGAAGAATTTAATGGTAGGGGGAAAAAGACAAAATGGGTAGTTGAGGGTTTGATGGGTTCTCCCTTTGACATTTGGATTTTCCCCATGGGCCCAAAGGTTTAAATAATTTCCCTCCCTATTCCTTAGGAAAATCATGCCCTTCTCATTATGGTTGCATTGACGTAGCTGGTTGTGGGTATTTTAATTAAAATGCATATTTACATGGTGCCAAAAATTATAATGTGTTGGATAGCACAATATACCGTTGGCAACAATTTTAATCGCTAGAACATAAAACATTAAATCGATGGTGGGGATTTTGCCTTTATCTCCACACCATGATTAATTACAATATATACATCATATACATTTTTAATGCAAATGGGGTCAAAACCAGGGTGTTACATTCCCCTCCCCCTTCAACAACACTACAATGGTATCGCCTCAGTGTTCCACAGAATTGAACAAAAATGGGTGGGCCAATTGCATGGCATCCTCCAGCTCCCATGTAGCCTCTTCAGGACCATAGTGCTCCCATTGCACCGTTACCTGCCCTATGGCTCGGTTCCAGACCATTGTGACCTTCCTATCGTGGATGCGCATTGGCTCAATTTGGAACTCTCCCTCAGGTTCCACCTGAATCACATCCCAATTTATCACATGGTTAGGATCATGTACATATTTCTTGAGAAAAGAAACATGAAAAATATTATGAGCTCTAGTGCTTGAAGGCAATGCAAGTCTATATGCAACCGTCCCTATTCTTTCAAGCACTTCAAACGGCCCACAATATCTAGGTGACAACTTGACACAATTTACAATCTTCAAGGAACTCTTCTTTGTCCTCACTCTGAGGTAAACACGATCCCCTACATTGAACTCCCTGCTATGCTTATCTGCATAGCTTTTCTGTCTGTCCTGGGCTGGTTTCAGATTCTGTCTAATCTTTATAACCTCCTCCTCCATCTCCTTGAGCAATTCTGGACCAAGCACAACCCTATTCACTGGATTATCCCAAGTCACTGGTGTCCTACACCTTCTTCCATACAAAGCTTCATACAGACTCATCCCCAAGGATGCCCGTTGTCCATTGTTATAAGCAAACTCTACCAAGTGTAAGTAATCTTCCCACTTGGTTGGTTTACCCATCACATACATGCGAAGCATGTCTTCAAGGACTTGGTTAACTCTCTTTGTCTGCCCATCAGTCTGAGGATGGTATGCAGTGCTGAAGTTTAGTTTTGTACCCAAATATGCAAACAACCCCTTCCAAAAATTGGAGGTGAACCTGACATCTCTGTCAGAGACTATTGCCTTAGGCAATCCATGCAATTTGAAAATTTCCTTCATGAATATCTTTGCAATGTCATCAGTCTTATGCATAGACTTAATCGGTATAAAATGTGCTGCCTTTGTCAACTTGTTTGCCACAACCATGATGGAATCATGTTGTCTCTAAGTCATTGGCAATCCTGTAATAAAATCCATGGAAATAACTTCCCATTTCCATTCTGGAATTGGAAAAGGCTGCAACAAACCTGCTGGGTGTTGATGCTCAACCTTTACCTGTTGACATTTCATGCACCTTGAAATATATTCAGCCATGTCGTTTTTCATTCCTGGCCAAAAGTACTGCTTTCTAGCTGTAGCAATTGTCTTCTGATATCCTGGGTGACGAGAATATGGAACTTGATGAATTTCATCCATAACAACTCTCCTGAACTCTACTACATTTGGAATATAAATTCAGCCTTTATAAGTAAGAAGTCCATCTTCTTCCAATTTATATCCCTCATACCTCTTCTCAAGAATTTGCTGCTGCAATTTATCTTTACTTGCTCATACAATTCATCTCGAGCAGTATGATTAACAATCTCCTGCCTCAAATCTAATTGGAAAATACTAAGAGATGCCACATGCATTTCCTGCACCTTCCTGCTGAGCGCATCAACTACTTTATTCTCTTTTCCCTTTATGTGCTTGATTTCAAAATCAAACTCACATAGAAACTCCAGCCATCTCGCTTGCCTAGCATTGAGAGTAGGCTGATCAAACAAATACTTCAGACCACAATGGTCTGTCCTCATATCAAATCTTCTACCCATCAAGTAATGCCTCCACATCTTGAGAGCATGTACTATGGCTGCGAGCTCTAGATCATGAGTGGCATAGTTCTTCTCATGCTCCTTTAGCTTTCTTGACTCGTAACATATCACGTGGTTGTCTTGCATAAGGAATCCTCCAAGCCCTTGTCCGCACGCATCGGTACATACCACAAAATATTTCTCTGGGTCTACAACGTTCAATACTGGTGCACTGATGAGAAGTTTCTTCAGCTGTTGGAAGCTTTCTTCACACCTCGATGTCCATTCAAACTTTACCCCCTTCTTTTGCAAAGAAGTGATGGCATGTGCAACTTTGGAGAATCCTTCAATGAATATCCTATAGTATCTTGCAAGTCCCATAAAAGATCTTACATCTGTCACATTTCTTGGAGTAGGCCAATTCATAATGGCTTCAATATTTTCAGGGTCCACAGATATACCCTCTTCTGAGATAATGTGAACCAAATACTGAATTCTATCTCTATGAAGTCACACTTGCTTAGCTTTTCATACAACTGATGTTCTCTGAGCAATTGCAATGTCAATCTCAAATGCTCTTCATGCTTTTCCTCATTCATAGAATAAATAAGAATGTCATCAAGGAAAACAAGAACAAACTTGTCTAAATAGCTGCTGAAGACACTATTCATAAGGCACATAAATGTAGCTAGTGCATTTGTGAGACCAAATGGTACCACTACAAACTCATAATATCCATACCTTGTTCTGAAGGTTGTCTTATGGATGTATTCATCCTTGATTCTCACTTGGTGGTAACCAGACCTCAAGTTAATCTTGGAAAATACCTTTGCTCCTCTCATTTGATCAAAGAGGTCATCAATCATAGGAAACATATATTTATTCTTCACAGTAACCTTATTCAATTATCTGTAATCAATACACAACATGAGTGTACTGTCTTTCTTCTTTACAAACAGAACTGGTGCTCCCCAAGGAGACACACTCAACCTGATATACTTCTTCTCCAACAATTCTTGCAATTGCATCTTCAAATCTAGCATCTCTGGTGTACTTATTCTGTAGGGTGTCTTGGACACTGGTGCTGCTCCTGACACAAGTTCAATTGTGAAATCAATGTCCCTCTTTGGAGGAAGCCCTGGAATCTCATCAAGAAACACATTCCTGAATTCCTGCAACACATGAAAGTCTTCCAACCTAGGAGTTTCATTCTCTGTTGTTTCCAAAATATGAGCTGCATACAACTGGCAACCTTTCCTTACAGAATTTCTTCAACTGCATGGCTGAAATATGCCTCACAGAAATCACCTTTGGAATACCTCTTACCACTACTGGGTTCCCTTCTTCATCCATGCATTCAAAAGTCTTATTGTAAGAGTCAAGCTTTACCCTGTGAGCTTCTAACCATTCCATTCCAATGAGAACATCATAGGAACCAAGTGGTAGAACATTTGGATCTACACAAGTGACCAATCCATTCATGACCAATGGAAATTTCTCTACCACTTCACTAACCTTTCTTTTAGTTCCAGTGGCTAGCTGAACTAACCAAGATTTTCTATGCTTTAGTTTCTTAAAAGCACAAATCTCCACTACTTTAGGGGTAATGTAATTGTGAGTAGAACCAAGGTCAATCAAAATAGAAACAGATTTCTCAACATTATTACTTGTAACCTCAACCACAGCTGACTGGCGATCTTCCTGGCGGTCCTCTAGTGCTGCATAAATCTTGGGGATGACCCTTACTACTTGACCCATTGTTTCTGCTTCTTGAATGTTGTAAGCTGGCCTTGCATTCTCATTCTCAAGTGGACAATTTCTGCGCATGTGGGGTCCTCCACATTTCCAACATTGGAGAGGTTCTTTGTTCTGATATGGATCTCTTGGCTTCTCTCCCACCACTCCAGCTGGGTTACTTGCAGCTTGGGATAGGCGCTTCTGCTGATTCCAGAAGTTAGAAGGTTTGAAACCTTTCTTCCTTTGGTCAAACTTCTCATTATTTTTGTCCTTCCATGTCTTATGATAATCAGGTTTACCTTTGGTTTGCTCATAGCAATACTTAGCCTTCCTTATTGCTTCTTCAAGAGTTCTAGGTTAATAAAACTCAATTATGTCTTTGTAAGACTGAGGTAAGCCATTCAGGAAACACTAGATCTTCACCTTCTCATATTTGATGTACCTGACATACCTCAATAGTTCCAAGAACTTATTGGCATACTCTTCCATGATCTATTGTCCCAATCTCGGCTCATGGAACTCCTTAATCTTGTCATCATAGTACCTATCAAAGAGGTATTTCTGCTTGAAATACTTCTTGAACTGTTTCCACTTAAGTCTCCATTTATTGATCCTATTTACTCGCTTGAAGTGCTCCCACCAAATGGATGCCCTTCCATTCAGGTTGAATATGGAAACCCTTGCCTTCATGTTTCCTGAATAATCATGAACTTGGAAGTACTTCTTTATCCTAAGAAGCCATGCTTCAGCCTCTTGTCCAGTCTTGACCTCACCATTAAAAGTATAAGGCCTTGCCTTTTTGAATTCATCCCATGAATTGTTCTTATAACATCTCCTCCTCTTATTCCTCTAAGATGGAGAGATTGAATCCCCATTGGGTTTTTCAGAATCATATGACCCACTGGTAGTCCATTCTAGAGTATTTCTTCTGTCCTTGGAAGCCCTCCTGGAGACATGGGACCTTTTACAGGGATCTTCCCTGGCACTACTCCTGCTTCTTTTTGGATTAGCTGTTTGATGCCCAGAGTTTATCTATCCCTGGATATCTATCAAACTTTGCAGTATAGCTTCATTTATCTGATTTTGATCTTCTTGAGCCTTAAGCATCCTTTCATTGTCTTCTCTGCAACTTTGCAACTCCACCCTTAGGCTCCTCATGGTGGCTGCAATATCTGGGGGAGTATCTTGAAATATTCTCCCATTGGACTCTGTATCGTCATTTCCAACTATGACATTTTATCCCATAGCATATTCCTCGAACTCATAGGGGTCCTATGCATCATTCATGTCATCGATTCTTATCTTGGCTCAACAAAGAATGAATTTTTGAAAACTGCTCTATATAGAATGCTGCCTCTGAAGGTGAGTATAATTATACACAATGTGTTGATAAACACAACTGTTAGCTGTATAACACTATCATGAGTTCATAATTACTTACCTGCATTTGGAAAATACTATATTGACAACTTTGTCAAAACACATAATTTTCTTTTCACCAAGAATGTTGGTCTTGGGGGGACGATGGGGGTCAAGGGGGCTTTCTCCCTTGTGGCTTTCCTGTGCCATTGTAGGGCGGGTCGAGGGAAGCACCCTCTTTTTTGTTTTGTTTTGTTGTAAATCTTTGATTTTCGTGCGGTCTGACACATAAGATCAGTGCCATTTTTATCCTTTTTAGCACCTGTAATTCCACTGAAAAACTGTTGAAATCTGCTGAAAAAATTCCACTGAAAAAATAAAAATAAAACTCATAATTTTTTCATCTGATCGAATCCCTTCCCAACTAGCCATCCGATGTATCGGGTCACTAGTTAACAACTCTTCTGACACCCTGGCGGATCGATCTTCATTTGTCTTCTGATGCACATCGGGTCGATCTTCCTTTGTCTTCCGATGCACATCGACTCGATCTTCCTTTGTCGTCCGATACACATTGGCTTGATCTTCCTCTATCTTCCGATGCACATCATCTCAATCTTCCTCTATCTTTCGATGCACATCGACTCGATCTTCCTCTGCCCTCCTGTACACATCGACTCAATCTTCCTTTATCTTTCGATGCACATCGGCTTGATATTCCCCTATCTTCCGATGCACATCGACTCTATCTTCATCTGTCCTTTGATACACATAGGCTCGATCTTCCTCTATATTCCAATGCACATCAACTCGATCTTCCTCTATATTTTGATGGATTGGCTAATCAATCTTCTATTGTTTTCTGAGATTTCCTTTACTTAGAAAAGTTTGTGAATTTTTCTTCTTATCTTCCTCTTCCGCCGCTGTGTCGGCTCCCTTCCGGTGAGCCTTGCTGACACCTCGGCTCTGCCTAGATGAGACCTTCGGCTCCTCCGAGCTGAGAACTTCGGGTCCTCCCAGTCGAGAACTTCAGCTCCTCCCAATCGATAACTTCGGTTCCTTCTTCTCCTCCCGACCGACAACTTTGGTTCCTTCGGCTCCTCCCAGCTAAGACCATTTGCAAAACTTCAAACTTAGAAAATTTTCAAAATTTCTCTCTGCTGGGTTTCTTTATCGAATGGACTCAGCTTAAGTCATTCGACGTATCGAATGGAATTTCTCCTAAGTCATCTGATGTATTGGATGGGCTTCATCCTAAGTCATCCGATATTTTTCATACTTAGAATTTTTTTTTGAAGTTCCCGTCTTTCACATGTTTCCTCTGCTGAGCAGAGGAAAACCTACCTTTGCCACTGCTTCTTCATGGCCCATTGAGGCCCATGCTATAATGTGTGCTATGATACCACACTATAACGTCCCCGATCCTCCGACCGACGAAGAGGATGCTACCATAACACTATCTACCCAGGAATTTATCCCCATAAAACGTAAAATAAAATGCATTGAACTCAATATACACAGATGCATAAATAATTAACATTCAGTGGAAGAAAATTACGTTTAGTTCAATCATTCAACACATTTTACATGTTCATCATAATTTACATAAACAAAACAATTGCATGGGTGATTACACAAGAATACTTATCTTCGAATGAAGCTTCCCGCAACCAGCTATGTCGCTGCAACGTTCCATCCAACCATAGGACGGTGTGCTCCTTAATCTCTCAACAACACTGCCACCCTCGAGCTGGGCATGATTTCCCCAAGGAAAAGGAAACTAAGCAAGCTCACACATAGTTAAAGATATGTCAAAACTCAGTAAAGCCAACACGGTTGGGTTTATCAAACCAAGAGTACAAAAAAACACATAACCAAGCCAACAAGTTGGGTTTATCAGGTTATCAAGAGATGGAAGCATTGTCTACTAAGCTAGTGGGCTCACTGAAGAGATAAGGATGCCTACACTAAAACTAGCTTGAGGACATCCACACACACCCAACACAAGGAATCATTCCCTTTCTGCTTCACATTCCCTCAGGACATGACTTCCCTTCTAGTGCTATTTAGGGGGTGTAGAGAAGAGAGCCAACCCTATAACTCTGTCTATGAGGCTCCTACAAAGCACTAGGTTTGTCAAGCAGACTCCTTTCCACTCCTACATAGTCCAAATACCCATATCCTGTGCACACACAACAAAATAAACCATTTTTGGGTTGAGGAAAACGGTTTAGCCACAAAATTAATTGCGAAGGAGGGTAAGAACAACCCACTAACAACAAATCGTATCCCAGGGACGTTTTGGACCTAACGTGGCAAAAAATGAGTTCATCAACAACAACCAAGAGGATGTGGTCTCTCTTCAGAATTGGTGGGAAACACAAAAATGATTTTCAGCTTGGTAACATTGGGGAAATGCAACAGAAATCATTGGGGAAGAACCCAACCACAAAAACATCACAAAACGAGATTCTCAGACTCCAGGAAATGAAGAACATTTGTCCACGTGAGGAAGAAATACACAGTAAATCCAAATTCATAGATTTCTCACTCAACAAATTCCCAGCTGCTTGAGGGAGCCCCAATGTGGGTGAATGCTAATGATAAAAATGCCCAGGAGTCCAAATCGTGAAGGAAGAACACACAACCAGCAAAATCGTGGAGGTAAACAACTCCTAAGCTTCCCTATGTGAGCAAAAATGAAGAACGTGGGTGTATGGCAGAATGGCATACGTTTTTGGGCATTTTCCTTGCCAAGGAAGTCAAAACACGTTTTTCAAAAATGGGTCCTCTGCCCAATTCGAATTTTTTCCCATACTCTTGCCACTCCATGCAATAACTAACTCAACCACATTCTGGAAGAATTTAATGATTGGGGGAAAAAGACAAAATGGGTAGTTGAGGGTTTGATGGGTTCTCCCTTTGACATTTGGATTTTCCCCATTGGCCCAAAGGTTTAAATAATTTCCCTCCCTATTCCTTAGGAAAATCATGCCCTTCTCATTATGGTTGCATTGACATACCTGGTTGTGGGTATTTTAATTAAAATGCATATTCACATGGTGCCAAAAATTATAATGTGTTGGATAGCACGATATACAGTTGACAACGATTTTAATCACTGGAACATAAAACATTAAATCAACGGTGGGGATTTTTCTTTTAGCTCCACACCATGATTAATTACAATATATACATCATATACATTTTTAATGCAAACGGGGTCAAAACCGGGGTGTTACATAATTCTAGCAAACTCTTTTTTCAACGTAAGTTACTAGTACATAAGTATTAAAGAGGGACAAAGAGGTCTTACTAGAGAAATGAAAGAGCTCTTTAAAAATCTAGTGCTGGGAGGAAAACCATCTTTTTAACTGAAAATTCTCTTCACACCAAAGAGTTTCTAAACGCCCACAAGTGCTTCTCGCACTGACGACTTTGCCAGTGTTCAGTTTCCATTTTTTATTGCTTATCAGAAGGAGAGCTTCCTCCTCAATCTTGGTCTCTTGGAGCAAGAGAATATCCGAAGAATATATTCTAAGTAAATCTTTGATTGCTTCATCTTTTATTGGGTTCCCCAATCCCCTGCAGTTCCAAGAGACGATTTGCATTATTTACCCAGTTGGGAGGGAGTAATTACTCCCTTTGGAGGCCTGGTTCTCTTACTTCTTCCATAGGACATTTCAATGGTGGAATGGGTACCTTGAATCTTTAGCCTCTCAACATCTTCTTCCTAATCCTCCTTCTTAGACTTCCTGCTAGCCTTCTTGGAGAGTTTCTCAATGGAGTCTTCTTCAGAAGATCTCGAGCTATCAACCAGTTTCTTCCTAGCTATATTTGCATAAGAAGGGGAAGAATTGACACCAATTGGAGAAACATTATTATGCTGCAAGGGATATCCTACCCAAGGAGGATCTGAAGAAGAAGGACAAGCTTGTTCCATTGGTATTGTATTTACTACAAATTCAACCACCTGCCCTTTGAATGGTTTCATTTCTCCTTCTTCAAGGATTTCTGAAGAACTGAGAACATCGAAGTGATTGGAAGGGGCTATGGGGATATTAGCCACCTAAGGGAAAGTAAGATTCTTCCCAACAACTGAGTCTCCTTTAATGATCTTACCTTCTTTTCTTTTCTTCCTAGGGCCCTGATTAATGTTTCTTGGTTTCTGGACTTGAGTCCACTGGTGATCTTTCTCATTTTTGTTTTCCTCTTCTATTTTTTTCTTATAGTTTTAGGCAAAGTGGACATAGCCATGTAAGAATATACATTTGAATAGAATTTGTTCATAGTGCAACTCCTAGATATGGGACCATTCTGCAACTGTTAACTTTATTGCCTCAGACAGACCTATCTCCAAGTTGTCTTCAACACATATTCTTGCACAAGAGATTTGATCTTTCTGTTCAACCCTTTCAATGTATGTACCGAGCTTGTTCCCAATGGTTTCAAGGAATTCCAAGTTCCAACAATGTAAAGGAAGGTGAGCGAGCCTTACCCAAACAGGGACAATAGAAGGAACATCTTGATTGGGATCAAAATATTAAGTCCACTTGTTCAAGTAAAGACCTCGAGGACCCATGAAGTATGGGCCATTTTGAAAGATTAGATCATGGTCCTCTACAGTATCAAAGATGAAAACATAATATCCTCTTCCAACAAAGTTATTTCTGATACCTGACTAATGGCCTTCAGTTTCTATGCACCCAACCCTCAATGGCCTTTGGAGAAGGCCAGAGGCCTATGAATTGCCCGATAATCCCATGCTTAGCAAGGTTGAGGATTGAACGACAAGTCCGTTCAGAAGATAATTCCACCAATGGGATGTCAACTTTCTTGACAAATTTCTGAGAGGGCCCCCCTTTACTCTTGCAACAAGATGCAATCAATATTTTTAAAGCATCAAGTTCAGGAGGAAGGGGCAGAGGAGGACCCCCTCTGGACTCCATTGTTATATTTTTATCATTTAAGCAATATGATCTTAGGATATTATATGAGAGAATAACATTCATATCAATAATCACAAGAGACAAGAGACACAAATAATTTTCCTCAGGGAAACCACAAAAGAGAAAACCCTGCAACTTCCTCAGAGATAGAATGAGCACCAATGACAGTAGTAAAACCCAAAGACAGACAAGGTGATCTCCACAGTTGTTCTCTCTCTCACTTGTGTGAGCACTTCTTCTCTCACTCATGCACCCCAATTGAGTGAGTGTATGTTTATCTGTGTAGAAATGAGGAGAGCCTCACTTCTATTTATATTCTTTTGTTAACTTCATTTCCACTCCAACATGTCAGTCTCACTTAACAATTACTTACCAGGGCCAATTTCTCTAGGAGAGTCTAATAGCCCTAGTGCCCCACAACTGCGGGGACTTGAACCCTTTATCAGTAAGGAGGGTTACCCTCTATGACTTTACATGACTTGTTTACATTATTGAATCTCCCTATAGGAACATCGGGGTATGACATGACTCAATTACATTACAAATACTTCCTGATAGAAACATGAGGGTACAATACATAAGATATACAAGCGAATACATTCTGAAGTTACAAATACATCAACATTCCCTCTTAACTAGGAAGTATTCTCTTGACACAATTTATCAGCACAAGTATTCTTCTCTGGGTCATCACTGGATCACCATAAAGTCTGGATCATCACTGGATCATCATCAAGTCTAGATCATCACTGGATCATCAAGTCTGGATCATCACTTGATCTAGATCATCACTGGAACATCATCAAGTCTGGATCATCACTGGATCATCATCAAGTCTGGATCATCACTGGATCATCATCAAGTCTAGATCATCACTGGATCATCATCAAGTTTGGATCATCACTGGATCATCATCACTAGATAATCATCAAGTCTGGATCATCATCACTGCTTCCATCATCTCGAACAAATGGTGCTATCTCTCAATTCTACTAGTCACAGGAAGTTCTACAGAGCCAACCCTTTTTCATGCTAGTTGTAGGCCTAGCCTCCATGTAGGTCTTCATTGTCTTCAACACTTATATCTGACCATGGAATGAACCATGTCAGAAAGGCCTGCCCAACACTTACATCTGACCATGGGAGGAACACATCCAAGAACCATGTCAGAAAGGCACACCCAACACTCACGTTTGACCATGGGAGGAACACATCCAAAACCCATGTCAGAAAAACACATGTCAGAAAGGCCCAACACTCACATCTGACCTCATCTTGTCAAAAAGGCTCTGCACTTACATCCGACCTCATCTTGTCAGAAAAGCTCTACACTTACATCTAACCTCATCTTTTCAGAAATGCTATGCACTTACATCTAACCTCATCTTTTCAGAAAGGCTCTAGACTTACATCTGACCTCATCTTGTCAGAAAGGCTCTGCACTTACATTCGACTTCATCTTGTCAAAAAGGCTCTGCACTTACATTTGATCATGTGGGAACACATCCCACAATCACATCAGAATGGCTCTGCACTTATATCTGATCATGTGGGAACACATCCTGTAATCACATCAGAATGGATTTTCACTGATCATGTGGGAACACATCCCACAATCACCTCAGAATGTCTCTGCACTGATCATGTGGGAACACATCTCACAATCACATCAGAATATCTTTGCACTTACATATCACCATGTGGAGGCCCCACCTACCACCATGTCAGAAGGGCTTAGCACTTATATCTGACCATGGGAGGAAAAAATCCTACCACCATGTTAGAAAGGATCAGTGCTTATATTCGACCATGGGAGGCCTGGCCTGCCACCATGTCGGAAGGGACCATGGACTCATCACTTCCCCTTGGAGGGAATCTCGATCTGGAGAACACCAAGCTTCTCCCTGAAGTACTCAAACTTTACTTTAGCCATTTCTAGCATAGAATCACATCAGGGTTGATTACGTCCAAGGATAACCTGCAAGCTTCACCAGGACTGATTACATCTGAGGACAACCTACAGGACAAATTATGTCTGAGCAACCTATGAGCTTCACTAGGATTTATGCTCAGACAAGATGCCTCACTGGATATGCTAGAACTCCCTCTTTTGAGAGATCTCAATCTGGATCACATACTGGAGCTTCACTGCCCCTCTCTGCATCATACAAAAATGCAAGTCAGATCAATCAAATAAAATAGTAGTTTTCAAAAGAAACATACTACTTCCCAAATAGAAAGTGGCAACATCTTTTGCCTCGGCTATACTCAACGCCATGCAGGACTCCATCCTTCCAAACCAAGAGATCACACCTGATCCCATACTAAAGTAGCACCCCGAAGTGCTCTTCCTATCAATGGCACTACCCGCCCAATCCGAATCCACATAACATTCTAGGTTAATGTTTTGATTTTCCTCGCACTTGAGCCCATACTCAACTGTGCCCTTCAAGTACCTCACTGCATGCTTTGTAACCATCACGTGAACATGTCTCAATGTGTTCATAGCAAAGCAAATATCTGGTCTCGTATTCATCAGGTACATCAAGAAACAAATCATCTGATGATACATCATGGCATCAACCGTCTCTGATGAAGCATCACTCAATAACTTTAGGTTCGATGCCATAGGTGTGGCCATGGCCTTGCAGTCCATAATCCTGAACCTATTCAAGATCTCTACTACATACTTCCCTTGTCTCAGGGATATTCCATTCAAATTCTGCCACACCCCCAAGTAATGCATCATATCCAAGTCCTTCATCTCAAACTCGGAAGCAAGTCTCCTTCTTGCAACTTTAATGAGTTCCTCTTTTCTGTCAGGAACAAGTCATCGACATATAATAGGAGCATCACTGGTATTCCACCTTCAACCTTGAAGTAAGGGTTGGAATTTGCTTTACTCTCAGTAAATCCTAGAGCCATCAGTAAGTTGTCCATCCTGTTGTACCATGTCGAACCTCAGGATCTTCTGCAGTCACCCCCTCTGAAGTGAAGCATCATACTCCCTTTGTCTTTCGTACTTTATGCACTGAAACATTCTGTACTAGAGTGACAAGTAGCTTCCTCTACTACTAATATTCTATGTATCCATCTAGGGTCACTGGATACCAAGATCCTCTATTTTGAAACTTTTCAAAAGTTCTTCTCGCACCCATCTGTGAGCTTGTCGTCCTCTATAGGATTTCATCTTCAACCTTGTAGCAAAGGTTAATATCTTCATCACTCTAGGTGATCTTCAAGCTCCTCATGTGTGTGTTATCCCATGGGTGTCTTCTAGGCTCATATAAGGCCTTCTTTCATTTGCACACATGATTCTACCTGTCATGTGTCTTAACTCCCACTGGCTGCAAATGTCTCTTCGTAGTCTATGCCTTCTTTCTGTAAGAAGCCTCGTGCTATGAATCCTACCTTGTATCCCACGATGTTGTCATCTACTGCATGTTGGATCTTGTAGATCCATATGGAAGATACTACGAACTTCCCTTCAGGTCTTCGATATCACATCCTAGACATCATTCTTCTTGAACTGGTATTCTCCTTCCCTTTCTTCTTGGCTACTTCTTCATAGATAGAAGGCTCTGCATCAATCATGTCGCTCAACAGTGTCACATAACTGGAGTGTCTCTGAGGCCTCTTTCTTTCTCTGAAAGTATCATCATATTATTCTTCACCTTGGATTCTTTCTTGAACTGTCGTCACTTGTTCTTCAGAACAAGTCTGATCCTTCTTTTCTTGTAGGTGATTGTACGCGATCTTTCCTACAAGTCAAATGCATTTGTATGGTTAGAAACATTTCATAAGACATATTCACAATGGAAAATTCTGATGCATAAATATATAATCATGCAACTATTTTAGCCAATACAACATTCATCCATATCTCATGGAAACTTTCTAGATGCCTACCATCTCTACCAAGACAACATTGAGATTGCGCACTAATCCAATATGTCAACAAAGAGGTTTCATTCTAGATAAGTAGCAATGGAGAGTTGTATAGCACCATGAGCTACTTACCCATCTCATGCATATTAGTAGTATACCGTCATTAATGAAAACATTCTATCATGCATAACACATCAACTGAATATAAACGAATGCATAACAAAATAATATCATGAAAAATACTTATCTTTATTTGTTTCATGGGTAGACTCCTTCTTTCAGCTTCATCATTTTCTTCATTCATAACTGCATCATTTCTTATCCAAATGCTTAAGATGGATAAGAGGTTCTTCAAGAATTGAGTTATTTATCTTCCTCGTCTCTCGATGGATATTCTTTGAATCATGAGCGCTTGATCTTCAGTTGCTCCCATATTCTCTTCTCTTATTATGGGTCGAGCTTCATCTTGTGTGTGCTCTTCCCAGAGTCTGCTGAAAGTAATCACTTTCTTATGGAACACATTCCTCAAATGAATGAATCCCATGATCCCGAGAGGCCATTCAAGTTGGTTATCACAACTTCTGCATTCTCCACTTCTTCTTCTACTTCTTCAAGTTGTTCTTTTATTTGAGAGACCCTTGTAAAATATGACTATATGGTCTTTGCATTCTTCACATTCTTCAACTGGTTTCTCGATGTCATCTTTCGATTTATAGCTTGGTCCAAACATATCTTTAGGTGTCTTTAGGGAATACACTTGTGGTATAAGGTGATCCTTGATTGAAATAGCAATGATCTTCTTGGCCTTGACCAAGTTCTTCTTGTGTAAGAATTTAGCCTCATCTCCCTCTGGAACTAGAACCTCTCTACTTATGTAGATGTCCAATTCATTTCCTTCAAGAACTAGTGAGATCCTATACTTCCATGCTTGGAAGTTGTCAGCCTCACCAAGCTTGTCATTAAGTTGGTGTGATTAGTCATTTTGAGATGAGAACCTCAACTATAAATAGCAAAATATTAGATCTTACTGATTTGAGGTATCTGTCTTGGTTCCGAAGCTGGATGATCTAGGGTTTCTCAGAGAAACCCTAATTTTCAAAACTTGGAATCTTTTAGATCTAATTGAATAGAAATATAGACCTCTTCAAGGCGAGCTATCCATTGTACTCCTTTTCTGAAAATAGTGGAGGGAAGCTCCCGGAACAGGAAGCCCTAGTTTTCCAATTTCTTCTGCAGAAATGCCCGATATTGTTTCTGCGGTATCTCTGAAATTACTACTCCTCTATGTCTGAAATTTTGTACTGAGGTGACCTCTTATGTTCTCTTTCCAACACCATAGGTTTTACCAGAATTGGTTTCACTAATTGGGACTTATGAGCGTTTTTCCAAGGTGACTTGTTTCAACATTGTTCAACATAGAGAAGTTGTACAGACTGCCACGTGTCATTGTTTCACCTTTGGGGTCTGAAACTTTTACCATAGAAGGTACAGTCCATGCCCTATCTAAAAAATCTTGAGAAATTTCATCTGGATCTTTGTAGCCTGAGATATTGCAATTCTCCCTAGTTGTCCCGTTTAGGGATGAATCCTGGAAGAGGCTGGAACCCTGATTTGGAGGAAACATATCTCCTAGAATATAGAGAATCTGAGGCTGAAATTTTTACAAAGAGTACATCAGGATTTTATCTTTGGCTTGTAAAAATTTTGGCCCCTAGATATAGCGAATGTACCAAAACTACCCGTTTTAGTATTTTAGGGTTTTTCAGGCCCGGGGTCAAACTAGGGTTTGACTTTCCCAAAGTTTTACCCAACCAAAAATATCGACCTAGGTCTATAAACTTTGATTTTGATGAGGAGAGTAATCCTATGCTGGGCTCACATAAAAATTCCTCTTCTGTAAAAAGCCCTAATTTCCCGCAGCAAAAACTGATCAAATTTTGCTTTGATAGAAAGATGTGCCCTTCAATGGAGAGTTAGCCTAGCATCCTTTTGCTGATGGATTGTGGAGAGAGACCCAAAAAGTAAGGAGCCCTAGATTCTGCAGCTGCACAATATCTTCTTCTCAGGTTAGCTCTGATACCATGTTATATTTTTTATCATTTAAGCAATATGATCTTAGGATCTTATCTAAGAGAATAACATGCACAACAATAATCACAAGAGACAAGAGACAAAGAATTTTCCTCGGGGAAACCATAAAGGAGAAAACCCCACAACTTCCTCAGAGATAGAATGAGCACCAATGGCAGCAGTAAAACCTAAAGATAGAAAAGATGATCTCCACAACTGTTCTCTCTCTCACTTGTGTGAGCACTTCTTCTCTCACTCATGCGCCCCAGTTGAGTGAGTGTGTGTTTATCTGTGTAGAAATGAGGAGAGCCTCACTTCTATTTATATTCTTTCGGTCACTTTATGTCCACTCCAACATGTTGGCCTCACTCAACAATTACTTACCAGGGGCAACTTCTCTAGGAGAGTCTAATAACCCTAGTGCCCCACAATTGCGGGGACTTTAACCCTTGATCAATAAGGAGGGTTACCCTCTATGACTTTACATGACTTGTTTACATTATTGAATCTCTCAATAGGAGCATTGGGGTATGACATGACTCAATTACATTATAGATACTTCCCGATAGAAACATCGGGGTACAATACATAAGATATACAAGTGAATACATTCTGAAGTTACAAATACATCAACATCCATAAGACCCGGGCCACCAGAAGGCAGCATTGCAGAAGAATCCACTTAGAGAGCAAGAAGAAATCCTCCAACCAAAGTAGGAGGAAAGAGACTTGGAAAGAATAGAACCCTGACTATATGAGAAAGAATCCAAGAGAAATCACTGGAGAAGAGATTTGAAGAATATTCAAAAAATTAGAAAGCCCAATCTCGCCCGGAAAGCTGCAACCCTCGCTGAAGGGACAAGGCCGAACTCCAAAGCAGAGAGAATGCTCCAGAATCTCTAATAAGAGCCTTTAGATACATGCACAATGATGCCAGGCTACAGAAGATCAAGAAACACAGAACTCCAATGAGTGCCTACAGATTTGGATCAAGATTGATGCAGCGAATCGAGCAACCTAGAAAGAAAATCCGAGAGCCTTAAGATTTGGATCAAGATTGATGCAGCGAATTGAGAAATCCAGAAATCAAATCACGCAGTGTCCAGCAATCATGAACAACAAACCATGTCCTCCAAGGCAGCATAATTTTATTTTTTTTGAACTTCTTGGAGTGAAAAAAATCCCTTCAAGCTCATAAAAGAACAAACTTTAATATCAGAAAGAATGTAGGAAATAAAATGTATGTAAGGACGTAAATTTAGGTGGCTATGAAAAAAACCATTGGGGCAACAAAAAAATCTAGTCAATGTAATGAATGATTTATACATAAGTATGACAAGTTGTTGTAAGAAAGAGTAGATCTAAGGAACTTATTTTATAAACAAACATAGTAGTAAAATAGTGTTGTATTCAAAAGTGGCCACATAGGTTGCATATAGCATTTAAGTTCAAAATGTTCAATGATAGTTTGTACATTGAAAGTATGACAAAGCAAGTAAGAAATGTTGAAAGGGAAAATTATTGATGGGGTAAAAGAAGAAGGGCTATATGTCGAAACATGAAAGAAGGATAAATATGAGAGACAATGGAACCATCACAAAATCCATTGAATGCATGAGTATAGAGTGAAACATTTTTGCAACTAGATGTTTAGTGAGGACAATGCCATGGGTTTTAGGAAGGAGGAGCAATAGGTGTAGTTGTTGATGCAAACTCCTCAAACATGACAATTATGAACTTTAAGCATGAGTTCCACAAAAGGTCTCTATTCTTACTGAAAGTGTGAAAAGGAAGTGTCTGGTGCAGACACTACAAGCAATTTCAATGAGGGATGTTGGTTCAGTTGAGAGGAGGAATATGTATTTTGTAGAGACCCCCATGAGTTGGTTTGCAACATCATCAAAATATATGACACCAAACAGGTGCCCAGTCACATATTCTAGGTCAAGCTTAGTATATAATGGTAGTCACATTCAGTAAATTCCCCATCACATTTAGCACAATGACAAACATTGGCAAGTTTGTGGGAATTTGTTTTCATGCATTGTATGCCATCAATAAAAAGAGGACATGCAAGGAAATGCAAGTTGTCCATGTTAACATTTGTGATGGTTGCAAGAACTGAATACCAAATTGTCTTCTTAGAGGGTTGGAGATTTTGTAGCTCATTGATGGCAATGAGCTTGCGCGGTCCAGAATGAGAGGAATTGAATTTTCGAATGAAGGATGTCGAGGCTAAAGGAAATCCATGGTCATGAAGCCATATTTGGAGAATAACATTTTCTTGAATACTTGGGTTTATAAAAATACTTGTTTTGGAGATATTTCTAACAGTCCTCCCGTTGAATTTTGTAACACGACCGCCTTTGATTGTTAGGGTTGGGGGAGTATCTAAACCTCAAAGGATAGCAAGCTAGGAACCCTCAATTTGGTAGTGCTCTCCCCAAAGCGTTATGTCAATGCTATAACCTGACATGTCCCATAGTCCGATTATACAATGGATTGTCTCCGAGCCATCTCTTTTTCGTATAGTTGATGCAGGTGAAACATAAATTACAAGTCCAAGAAGATCAACCATGGAATTGGCAAGTGTATTTTGTATTCCTTGGATAGATTTAAAGTGGAAGCAATGTAAAGGGGTATTCCTCTAAGCATGGTTGGATGGTTGAGGAGGATCCTAGGAAAATCTTGTGATGGATTTTCAAGTGATTGTATGTTGGATTGGATGCTTTGACTGTGCCATTTGAGAATATGTAGACCAGACCAATTTGTATTTGGTCATATAAAGAAGTTTCCAACTCATTGAACGCATAGATATGAATTTCATCATGTGAAGCACTAACATGGTAAAATCCAAACAATTTTCTAGGGCCTCATTGATTGCTATATTCATAGATGTTTATCTTGGCAATGACTCAACCTTGAATGCTCCAAGTTTTGTTGGAAGAGATAAGTGATGTGAATGGGATAATAGATGTGATAAGGTATGGGTTTGAATTTAGCAAGGAAGGGTTGGAAAGTGAAGGGGTGTAGGGGTCAAGTAGGTTGGTCTCTGGAAGAGAGGAACTGCTCTGGGAGGGGATTTCTGTAGTGAAGTGGTGAGGGGAAGGTTTTCCAATAATTGGTGCATCCAGTGTGACAACCTCAAGCCTGAGCAATGTGATAGAATTGGTAAAAAGAAGTATGTTAGAAAAGTAGGGAAATTTTGTTATTAGATGCAGCAAGGGTGTAGAATCCATTCACTGAAAAAAAAGTAAGGAGGAAATGAATCATACGTTGCATTGTGTATAACGTTGCATGTACATTGGGTGACTTTGTTTATAGTTCCTTCTTTCAGTTTCCCATCCTCTACAATGCTATTATATATAGTTGGAAACATTTTTTCGTGATTGTGAAGTCCATCTGAGATAGAAATACGAAAGCGAACGGTTGATGAGTTTAACGAGTTCACTTGGTTTAGCAAAAAAACCCACACTGGTGGGAAAAGGTTGACAACGCCATGCATCATGAGTGAAACAACATCATCGGTCAACATAGTTTCCATAAGGTGGTGGTTGTTATTTTTTTTGGAGTAAAATCGGGCCTAAAAAGAAAAAATAATTAAAAAAATGATATAAAGGTTGGGAGGGATGATTAGTTAACACATAAAATTGTTGTCTACTTTTATTGTTTTGTTTCCAACCTTTAAGGTAAATATCATTTGTATTATAATTCTTTAGGCTCATAAAGTATTTATATAGTCATAGAAAGAAGACCAAAATATTGAAAAATGAATATGACGTGAGTTCCAACACTAGCATATCATGAGTTGAATATGTTCCAATGCTATGAAGTGAGATTATGATGCAAAACATGAAGGATTTTTATTTATTTATTTTTATTATTATTTTTTATTTATATTTTGACTTGTTGACAATTTAATTTGGTAAAGAAAACTTCATAAAAACCTCTAAATGTAAAAGTCGAGACAGTAAATACATGTCTATATATATTATACATATGAATATATATAATGGTTAGTCAATGTAAATGCCACAACCATAAAGGAAAGTAGGTCCATACCAAGAAATCCCCATGTATCCAAATGTAATCTTGCATAGTGATTTACAATTAGCTCAACAAAAGATGTAAGTGTATATGCTATGTTTTTTTAATGGAAGTTTTTACACATAGGGTATGGTAAAAAAAGTAAAGACTTTCTTCCATAAGTTTGTTTTGTTGGTTGTGTCAATGAAATCAATAGACCATTGTGTATCTTAATATCTATAATACATATGTATAATGTTCAAGTTGTCTTTGAATGGCCAGTCATTGACAATAAATTATAGTAGATAAAAATAAATTTGCATTATAGTATATGGAATCAATCTAGTAAAGTACATCAATGGAGGGATGTTATGTCCCCACCTTATTGAACACCAAAAGTGTTGACCTTGCCAAACACCTAGGGGATCAAAAGTGACATTAATTAATTAACCTAGGGAATTTTGTTAAATTATTATTTAGGAGGCTTGTACTAAGTTTTATTTTTGTCATTATCAATTAATATGCAAATAAATATGTGGAAATGAGTTGCCATGTCAGGAGGGCGCACTAGGGCAAGACAACTTGCCTATGATGACAATTAGAAACTGTCAAGGGCACTGACAAAAGCAAGCAGTCAAAAAAGATGGAAACTAACCAAAAGCCAAGAAAAGTGAGCAATACAAAAGCATAAAGCGCTGAAAAGAAGTCAGAAGTAAAAGCAGGAAACTTAGGGCCTAAGGAGAGTGCAGTTTCCATTTAGATATGTAGTTACAAAAGAAAAAAACATAGAAAAGTAGTCAAAAGTAAAAGAAAGCAACTCTGGGCCATAAAGAGGGCACAATATCTATTTTTGATGAGGATTTATTTATAGGGAAACATCTTACATGAATCATACATGCTATTTTCCTCAAGAAGGGTGCACCATTGTGTTAGGGTTAGGGTTTTGCAAGTGGCAACTTGCTCAACATGTGATTGACTTGCTCAACAAGTCACCTAATGTCTACTTAAGGATAATTAGAACACCATTATTCACTTTTGGTTGATGATTATTTCAATGTTGATTCAAGCTAGGATTCCATACTGAGTGATGAGCCTCGGTCCTCTTGGGTTATGCAACACAAGTTTACATTCCCCTTCTCCTCTCTTCCCTTCCAATCTTCATTGCAGGTTACAGTGAGCTAAGGAGAAACTATCCAATTTTTAGTTTGGACTTTGTAGCAGACCATTCACTCAGTCTTGTATTTTTATGGCAGTAATTATTATGTCCCATAGATCCTTCATGCTAAATTTTCATGAGAGGAGATTTTATTGCCCATTTAATGGGACCTTTTGACAGTTTGATGTAGTAAAAGCAATATAATGACTATGGAATTAATTTATAAGTGATATGATGATTTTAATATGTTATATAAGTCCATATAGAATAATATTTACAGGCCTGATCAAATTATGATATGAAATTTGTCAATATTTGCATACCCTTGCTCTTTAACTAGGAAATTTCGACTAGTTTCAGTATTTTTAGCATTCTAGAATATATACAAACTCAAATGATGTTTTGTAAGTTTATGTAGGATTTTAATTCACCCCTATACCCATCCCAACTCATAGAATGATAATTCATTGGGATCGTACCATGTTTGAGTAGCCTCCTTTGCACAGGTTCTTCCCGGGCCAAATTGCTAGTTTTTTCCCAAATCACCCAAAACAGTCCCAAATTGTTCCAAATCATTTCCAGACGTGCTGAAACCTAATTTTATGCATATTAAATGTCTCATAAATAATCTAAACCTTCCATAATCCCTAGTTGACTAGATGTGACTGTTCTCTCCTAGTTTGCACGGTTAGGACACCCAGAAGCGTGGGAATAGACTTCAGCGGAGCTGATTTAGAAACCGAAAAGGACCCAAAATCCAAGTGTTTAGGGAAAGAATAATATATGTTCAAATTTTTCTTGGTATCTCCCTTAACTCTCATCCATTTCCCAAATTTATTAGTAATACTTATATTTTTCCATGCATCAAGAAGTGATTAGTGTTACTATAAAATTTTGATTGTACATTTCATTTAATATTTGCATCAGAGTTAATATTCTGATATGATATAATATTAGGTATATTAAAATGGTATTAGAGCATGTTCCTCCATATATTCTCTTGATAATCATTAATGATTCCAAATTTCAATTCTGATTGTAGAAGGAAGACTTCTCAAGAAGAGGAAGCTGACTCTATGGAAGGGAGATTCCATGAGGAGATGGATGAGAAGTACGAATTCAAAATTTTTGTTATAAGTATGTTGAAAGGAATGCAAGACATTTCAACAAATATCATTCAGCTCGGTCAAGAGACCAGAGAGTTCCTAGCTAAACAATTAGGTGCTAAAGATGGAGAAGGGAACATCATGGCTCCCAGTCTAAAGAGAAGAAGATCATAGGTGGATGTATATTTTCTAAGTTAGAGCCTCATAATATGCCTATGGAATATAAAGATGAAAATAAGTTGCAGCTCCGACACACCATGCCCAAGTTCATGGAATACCCAAAGGAAGACCCTGTAGTGCAGACTGAATCAATTCCTTCATGGGAGGAGAAATATGTTTCCTATCAAACCTTGAGTGAGGAGTGCAGAAGGGTTTTGCCATTCAGAGACTTTTGTGAAACTCAGTATAGAGGGAATCCAAGAGGAGTTCAAAGGTTTCCATATTATAATTGTGAGTTGAGGAATTCCATTGGCATAATCACCTTACCATACTTTGATGGCACTTCCAAGTGCACAGTGAGCTATTGGATTCGGAAATTGGACACCTACTTCAAATTGAATCCTATTATTGAGAAGGATTCCAACAAGTCATAAGCCTTACATCTTGATGGGGAGGCCAATTATTGGTGTTTCCATGGCATGAAGACCTTGGGATATGATCAAGTAGTTACCTATGAGGAAGTAACCCATAGATTGGTAGAAATATTTCACCAAAGAGATTCTGACATCTCTTTCTGTGAATTAGCACATATCAAACATTTAGGAATTCCATAATCCTACATAACAGGATTCCAAAGAGTGGCAATGATGGTCACTGATATCTTAGAGGTTAGGATGATCCTTTGTTTAGAGAAGTACTAACATAACCTTTGAAGGGGTTGGTGAAAGCTTACCGACCCACAAATATGCAACAAGCGGTGAGCAGAACTAGAGACCTGCAAGATGCAATTTCAAGGACCAAGTATCCTCCCAAACCTTCCATGCCTCCTAAATTGCAGAACCAAAGACCTCGGGTGAGGAACTTTCTTTCCCTTGGAAATAAATATTACTCTTACAAATATCGGGATGAGTCGAGGAGGAAAAATCTATGCTTTTCTTGCTAAGAACCTTGGGTTCTGGGTCACAAGTATGTTAAGGGGAAGGCACACTACATTGAAGTATTCTCCAAAAGTGATGAGGAGATGGTGGAAGAAGATGAAATGGAAGATGGAGGATATGAAACAACTAAAGAAGAGGAGCAACCCACTCAAACCAGCATCAAAATTGCAGGTCTCAATGGAGTACCCCAGTTCCATACATTGAGGCTGAAAGGGGTACTGCAAGGTCAAATAATCACAATTCTTGTGGATGGGGCTACCACCCACAATTTTATTGATGCAGCCCTAGTGGAGAAAACAAAGATTCCAACTGAATCCTTTGAAGGATTCAATGTGGTCACCCTGGGAAACTATACCATGGAATGCAATCGGTGGATTCCAAGCCTACAAGTGAATTTAGGAGACTTCATTATGAAAGACAAATTTTATTTTTTCAATGTGGAAGGAAGACACCAACATGGTGTTGGGATTCAACGGTTGTACTTCATTGGCGAACATTCCATGAAATACAAAATACCCCAAATGAGTTTCCAAGATGTTGAAGGGAAATCAGTAGTTCTGAAGGGTATGAACACCTACCCAAGCCAATTAAATTCAGCCAACAACATGAGATTCGTTCTGAGTCATGGGGACATTGAATGGGCTGCTGAATGTCAGATTACCATTGAGGGAAATACAATCAAAGTTTCCTACTAGCCCAAAGACAAAAAATTTGTTGCACAAGCACAAGGGGGTTTTTGAAAACCTTCCACATGGCAGTCCACCAGATCGTGGCATTGAACACATAATTGAGCTGGAAGTTGGTACCAATAAAAATACACCCCTACAAGCATCCAAAGAAATTTAGGGATGAGATTGAGAAGGCCATCAAAGAAATCCTTGAGTTGGGTTTCATTAGGCCAAGGTCTAGCCCGTTAGGCCAAGGTCTAGGTCGATGGTTCTGGTGAAGAAGAAGGATGGGACACTCAGAATGTGCATAGAATACCAAGAATTGAACCAGAAATCCATAAAGAACTGGTACCCAATCCCTTGGATTAATGAGTTGATGGATGAACTGCATGGAGCAAAATTCTTCTCCAAAATAGATCTCTGGTCAGGATACCACCATATCATAATGAGGGAGGAAGACATACAAAAGACAACCTTCTGTTGTCATTTTGGTCATTTTGATTTGTTGGTCATGCCATTTGGCTTGACTAATGCTCCAACAACCTTTTAATCATGCACGAACAAGGTGTTTAGTGAGAATCTTCGTAAGTATGTCCTTGTTTTCTTTGATGATATTTTGATTTATAGTAGGACATGGGAAGAACATTTGCTCCATTTAGATGTAGTGCTAATTATACTTACAGATCAGTCCTTTTATGCTAAGTTGTCCAAGTGTGAGTTTGGCATGACCAAACTACTCTATATCGACCATCTGATCTGCCAAGAAGGGGTCAAGGTGCACCAAGAGAAAATTGAGGCCATATTGGGTTGGCGAAGCCCAAGGAACCTCACTGAAATCATAGGATTCATTGGCCTTTGCAACTACTACCGTAAATTTGTCAAATGTTACTCCAACTTCACTGCACCTTTGACAAATCTGACCAAGAAGGGTGGATTCAGCTAGAATGGGGAGGCTGAACAAGTTTTCTGAAAGATGAAGGAAATAATGAGCATCTATTCGGTACTTGATTTTCCTGGTTTCTCCAAGCCTTTTGTGTTGGATTATGGTGCCCCGGGGGAAGGAACTAGAGTTCTTTTGATGCAAGAGAGACACTCTATTGCATATGAGAGCAGAAAATTTCATTCTCATGAAAGGTTGTATTCCATTTAGGACAAGGAGATGTTGGCTATCATGCATGCATTAGCCATGTTTCGATAGTATTTGGTGGGAGGAAAATTCATAGTGAAGACGAATCACAACAGTTTAAGGAATTTCCTTACCCAAAAAGAGCTTAATGACAGGAAACAGAAATGGGTGAGAAAAGTCCAGTCCTATTACTTTGACATTGAATATAAAAAGGGAAAGATGAATCTGGTGGCTGATACACTTTCCCGCAAACCCACACTCTCTTTGCTGCAAATGCTAACTAAATGGAAGGTACAATTGGGAACCGAGTATTCCAAAAATCAGTTTGCAAATGGAATTTTGGATGGGGTAATACATAATGAAGCATACAAAGTACATGATGACCTCATCTACTAGAAATATAGGATATTCTTAGTTCCTAGATCATAACTAAAGAAGATGATTCTAGAAGCTGCACATAATGCACCAGTGTCATGACACCCTAGTTTTTTGAAGACTTACCAAAAGGTAAGAGAGAGGTTCACCTAGATGGGTCTTAAGGAATATGTTCTCCTGCATGTG
Organism: Pseudotsuga menziesii; assembly: GCA_001517045.1. Classification (NCBI taxonomy): domain Eukaryota; kingdom Viridiplantae; phylum Streptophyta; class Pinopsida; order Pinales; family Pinaceae; genus Pseudotsuga; species Pseudotsuga menziesii. The sequence continues at coordinate 784,222 of LPNX010416963.1, forward strand.
AGGGAGTGTACTGCATGCCAATAGAACAAAGTGGAGCACACACACCATGTTGGACTCCTCCAACCTCTTCCTATTCCAGAACAGAAATGGGAAAGTGTCTCCATGGATTTCATCACCGGGCTGCCAAAGGTTCAAGGAAAAGATAACATTTACATGGTGGTTGACAGGTTGACCAAATTTGCACATTTATTTGCAGTCACATCCACTATATCAACTAGTGAAGTTGCTGCTTTATTTTTCAAATATGTTTTTAGACTGCATGGTGTGCCCAAAACCATAATCTATGATCGAGACAACAAGTTCACTAGTGCTTTTTTAGAAGCTCTGTTTGAACTAGTGGGAACAAACCTGAATCTGAGCACAAGCTATCACCCTTAAACTGATGGTCAAACTGAGAGAGTGAATATGTGGCTTGAAGGATACCTCCGCAACTATGTCATGGGACAACGGAAAGCTTGGGACACATGGCTTCACCTGGGAGAATTATGCTATAACACCACCTTTCATCTCTCCATCCGGATGACTCCATTCATGGCTTTGTATGGGCATCAGGCTCCATATTTTGCAGATTTGATGTTTGGAGACTGTAGAGCCCAAACATCCAAATATTGGCTACAAGAAAACCAAGATATTTTAAGGGCACTCAAAGAGAATTTGCAGGTTGCACAGAACCAACCAAAAATGAATTCCGATAAGAACCAAAATGCCAGAGTTTTCCAAGAGCAAGAATTAGTCTATTTAAGGCTGCAACCTTATAGACAGTTGTCTTTGAAGAAGAAGGGGACTACAAACTCCAGCCAAGGTTCTATGGGCCTTACAAAATTCTAAGGAAAATTTGTGAAGTGGCATATGAGTTGGAGCTACCACCAGAGAGTAAGATCCACAATGTTTTCCATGTATCTTGTCTGAAGAAAGAAGTTGGAAAATAGATAGCTGCATTAGAATAACTCCCACCCTTGGATGATGAAATCCATTTGGTCTTAGTGCCAAAGAAAGTTTTGCAGACCAGAGAAAGAGGGTTGTGGAATAGGACCATTAAAGAATATCCGGTACAGTGGAAAGGGTTACCTAGTGAAGATGCCACTTGGGAGGGTGAGAAAATCTTGCAGCACCCTAGATTGCTTTTGCTTGGGGACAAACAAACTTGGGAGGGGAGAACTGTCATGTTCCCACCTTATTGAACACCAAAACTGTTGACCTTTCCAAACACCTAGGGGATCAAAAGTGACATTAATTAATTAACCTAGGGAATTTTGTTAAATTATTATTTAAGAGGATTGTACTAAGTTTTATTTTTGTCATTATAAATTAATATGCAAATAAATATGTGGAAATGAGTTTCCATGTCAGGAGGGTGCACTGGGGAAATCCAACTTGCCTAGGATGACAATTAGAAACTGTCAAGGGAACTGGAAAAAGAAAGCAGTCATAAAAGATGAAAATTAACCAAAATACAAGAAAAGGGAGAGGTATAAAAGCAAAATGGTAGAAAATTAGTCAGAAGTAAAAGCATACAACTCTGGGGCTATGGAGGGAACAATTTACATTTAGATGAGCAGTTACAAAAGCAGAAAGCGCTGAAAAGCAGTCAGAAGTAAAAGCGGACAACTCTGGCAAAAAAGAGGGTGAAATTTCTATTTTTGATGAAGATTTATTGACAGAGAAACATCTTATATGAATCATACGTGTTATTTTCCTCAAGGAGGGCACACCATATGGTTAGGGTTTAACAAGTGGCAACTTGCTCAACATGTGATTGACTTGCTCAACAAGTCACCCAAGGTCTACTTAAGGATAATTTGAACACCATGATTCAGTTTTGGTTGATGAGTATTTAGATTTTGAGTGAATGTAGGATTCCATACATAGTGATGAGCCTCAGTCCACTTGGATCCCCAAGTTTCCATTCCCCTTCTCCTCTCTTCCCTTCAAATATTCATTGTAGGTTACAATGAGGTAAGGAGAAACTCTCCATGTTTCAGTTTGAAATTTGTAGCAGCCCATTCACTAATTATTATATCTGTATGGAATTAAGGATTTGTCCCATATATCCTTCATGCTAAATTTTCATGAGAGGAGCTTTTATTGCCCATTTAATGGGACCTTTTGACAGTTTGATGTAGTAAAAGCGATATAATGACTATGGAATTAATTAATAAGTGATATGATTCTTTTAATATGTTGTATCAGTCGATGTAGAACAATAGTTGCAGGCATGATCAAATGTTGATATGATTTTTTTCAATATTTGCTTACCCTTGCTCTTTAACTAGGCAATTTCGACTAGTTTCAGTATTTTTAGCATTCTGGAAGATATACAAACTCAAATGATGTTCTGTAAGTTGTTGTAGGATTTTAATTCACCCATATACCCATCCAAACTCACATATTGATAATTTGTTGGGAGTGTACCATGCTTGAGTAGCCTCCTTTGCACAGGTTCTTCCCGTGCCAAATTGCTAGTTTTTGCCCAAATTACCGCAAACAGTCCCAAATTGTTCCAGATCACTTCCAAACCTGGTGATTTTTTTTTTTTGCATATTACATGTTTGATAAATCATCTAAACCTTCCATAATCCCTGGTTGACTGGATGTGACTTTTCTCTCCTAGTTTGTACTATTGGGACACCCAAAAGCATGGGGGTAGACTTCAGTGGAGCTGATTTTGAAACCTAAAAGGACCCAAAATCCAGGTGATTAGGGAAAGAATAATATATTTCCAAATTTGGCTTGGTATCTCCCTTAACCCTCTGCCATTTCCCAAATTTATCAGTAATACTTATATTTTTCCCTGCATCAAGAAGTGATTAGTGTTACTGTAAAATTTTGATTGTACATTTCATTTAATATTTGCATCAGATTTATTATTCTCATATGATATCAGATCAAGGATATTACAAGGGAAATTCAACACAACAAAGACATGTCTATATATATTATAGAAATGAATATAGACAATGGTTGTTGGATTTGAAATCCACAAGTATAAAGGAAAGTTTATACATCAAGGGAAAGAACTACAAATCGTATATGCAAATATATTCTTACTTTGTGATATATAATGTAGTTAAATTTTTTTAAATTTATGATGCCTTGGAAAAAGTGTTATTTTTTTCCAAATGACCCTTGCATCAAAGGTATGGTCAACAAAAGTAAAAAAATTTCTAGAAACTTTCTTTTCTTGTTGTGGCATTGAAACCCAGGGATCATAGTCTATCTTAAAATCTATAATATATAGACATAGTAACTCATTGCATGAAAGGTATGGTCAGGAAATATAAGGCTTGTTGCAATAGTTTAGATAGCTTCTGTTAGTGCCAGAAATTGTTCTCAGACTACGAAAGAACAAGCCAACACAATCTCAATAAACACAATTAAGTAAAATAGGTTTTTCTAGGGTTTTGGTTGTACAATTTGAAGAGAAGAGGGCAGAAAATTCATAAGACCAAAGAAAACACTAAATTATGAGCATTTGAAGAACTGAGATGCATAACATATAAACCATAACCTAAACACAATAAACCCAGTACTGAGTTCCACCCACAGTTAACAAGCATTTCATGCATAAAAACCTTAAAGAGGAAATGAATATACTAACTGAGTGATTAACACAAATTAGAAATGAAACCAGTCAATAGTCTAAAAAGGGCTTATAGTTGCATATATTTCATAATTCAGTCATCAAAAACACATAAGAGTTTTTAAACTTAGCTCATAGACCACAGCTTGATAGCCTCGCCTTGAAACAAAAATCAAACCCTTGGTCCTTTTACCAACTTACATTTATCCTGTTCCTTAAAAAACAGTTGCATAACTGAACCCTAACTACTTTTTAGGTTATCTATCGAATTGTTCAATATAAACTTTATCATTATACAAAAATGAAATTACTTTTAAAACTAACTAATAATTGCTCTCGTTAAATAAATTTTACAAATCTTTTGCTGCTTCTCCTAGAAGAGAAATTCCCTCTAATACTTGAGTTTTCCTTCTAGCTTTCAGGTGGTTTGCTTCCAAGTCTGTAACTCTCTTTGTTAACTCCTCTTTCTGCTAAGTCAGCTCCTGAATAGTTTTCCTTAGCTCCATAAACTGATTCTCTGTTTGTCTTTTTCTTTTAAGAGGTTCTTTAGAAACTGCAATCAATTCCTGGTAGTGACTGATCATTTCTTCCAAGTCTTCTCTAAGTCTCCTATTTGTAGTAACTAATCCATCATTAGTTTCATGCATATATTCAATTTGATGCTGGTATTTCTTAATGCTCCTTTGCAGATTTTCCTTTTCAGAATCAATATATTTACTTTCTGATATTGGTAGCATCCCTTCTGGTGCCCATGGGATTTTCAGCTTCTTATATATTTCTTCATCCTCCTTCATAAGCTTTGTGAAGGTCACAGGTTTCTTTGGATGTTTTTCAGCTTCAACATTGCACTGAACTTCTTCAATTACCTCTTTTTTCTCCATACAAGAACTCTTTATATCATTTTGCTGCTGTTCTTGAATCATCTTATTTCGAACCTCCATGAAAATGTCTGAGATCTTAGCATCAGTGAAGACTGGTTTTTCTTTTGAAACTATTGGTTTTTTACCCTTCATAACTTCTTTGTTGTCATCTTCACTATCTCCCAATTTCTCTTGAGATGATGAATCTTCTATTACTGTAACCTTTTTCTCATCCAGTTTGGGATTTAATAGCTTCTTCATGTTTAACCTAAGCTTGTTCTTCGGCCTTGTCTTGGGTCTCCAGACTACTCCAACCTCTCCTAAAATTTTCAGAACCTTCCCTTGATGAGTTATTGAAGTTAATTCAACAACCTTCATTCTTTTCTTTCGTGACACTGTCTCCTCTTCAAATTGACTGTGTATTTCTTGTTTAGAATAAACCCTAGTTTCATCAGCAATAGGAACCCTAGCCTCATCAGATAAGTATTTTTCAACCTCTTCAAAAAGTACTATAATAGGGCTCTGCTTCTTCTCCTTAACATCTTCCTTTACACCTTGATTTGATTCTACAGGTAAAACATCTTCCACTGGCTCAACTTCCTTCATCTCTGACTTTGAAACTCTGCTTTCTTCAACATTAATTCATTGTCCAAGTTCAATGTTTTTATTTTCCTGATTTGAAGCTTTTCCTGGTTTATCAGCTTCATCTTTGACTATGACCTTCTTTTTAAGTTTCTTGATCAAACTTTGACCCTTATCTAACTATCTCTTCTGAGACCGCTCCTCCTTCTCAGTTTTGAAACCTGACCAAATAAAGAAGTGTTCCCATGTCTTCTCTCTTTTTTGCAATACAGTACTTATGATCAGTTTTATGAGCCCATGGTGAAAAACTGATTTTTTTTGTATGATCCTGATGTTCTTTCACCCTACTTTACATCTTCTATAAACTTTTCAAAAAGAATAAAGGGAGATTCATTTTGGATTCATGACTGAGATGTTGAAGGAATCTAAAATGATACTTAAACACAAAAGCAAATCTCCCCTCACAGGTGATATAGATTTGTAAGATTTTGATAGGCTCTATCCACTTAGGTTTAAACTTTTGAATAGGTACACCCTTTCCAAAATCTGCTACTACACTTGGAAGTAGATATCTCTGAGCATCAAAAGTGAAGGGCACCTTTTTGAACCAGAATTCTCCCTCATCCAGAATTCCTGTTGCTGTTGCTAGTAACTCCCTTGTCAGTTTGAACTTCAAAGTATCAAAAGACACTACATCCTTGTCTAAACATTGAGCGAATTTGTAAGAAACCTCTGAGTGATAACCTTCAATCTTTTCAAAGAACACTAACCACCCTGCTTCTGCAAACAATTGTGCACAATCTGGAAAGTTTTGAACCCAACATAAGTCTGAGGGTTCTGCCCTATTAGTCTTACCACTCTTTTTCATTTTGAACTATTGTCAAATAGCTTCTGTCAATAAAACACACTCTGACTGTCTTCAAATTTTGATAAACTGACAGACAATACTGTATAGGGGAACCCTAAAAATCTTAAATTGAACTCTTCTCGTTTAAGCTGGTAAATACTTTAATTCCATGACTGAGAATCCATCATTTAGTATCAATTATGCTTAAAAACTAATAATTTGCCATCAATTCAGTCATTAATCCTTTGTTTAGAAAAAATCCCAAATTTATGAACCTTGGTAATCAGTTCGCAACCTACCTGTTAAAACGACTATTACAGCTGCTGGAATCTTGTTCTCTTGACTGTCAGGTGTTGAATTGCATTCCCCAATATTCTCTAACTGCTTTGATAGCTCCAGACGACCGCTCCTGAAAGCCCTAATTTTCTCTTTGTTTCAAAATTCTCATTACCAAGTGCTAATTTTTCACCACGACCTTCACCTACTCTAAGTGCACTTCAGGGAATAGGTGATTCAAAACGCCTTTGTCTCATTATGTTCTGCTATCATTATTGCATCATCTCTGCAAGAAACCACCACGATTCACCCTCATGATGATATTTACACCTGTCACAGTGATTATTCTAAAAGAAACACGTATCAAATCCATCACTCAGTATGATTGACATCTTATATGTGAGAATTCTGAAGAAAACTGAACCAGAAATGATGATTTTGAACTTGCGCGACTTTCTTGTAGCGCATATGTGTATTTGTTTTTGGCTAGCGCTACAAGAAGGTTTGAGTTAATAATTTGCAAAAATTAAAGTCATGAAAAAGGATTAAACTTGGTTTAGGAACCTTAATCAAGATTTTATGATATTCTTTAGACCTTTTAATCCATATAAGCCTTCTATAAGCCCTCTGATTATGAAATCAGACTAAAATTTTCAAAAATAAAGCTAAGAAAACCAATAACATGAAAGCTTAAAGGGAAAAAATTCAAAATATCCTAAGCAACAAAATTTTCTATGAGTAAAGAGTAAAACCAAATTTCAAAACATAAAAAAAGTATTAAACGTTGGAAAACAAAAAAATGACCTAACATCTAGCTCCTGCTGCGGGATGAAGTCCTCCCTATGAGGGTTCAAGAACCTGTAGACCAGTGCCTTCTGTGCTGCTACCTGCTAGTCCGCAAAAATTCCATTGGGTTATGGAGTCCTTATTCTGTTATTCACACTGGTATATACAATGAAAATCAAATCTCTTTCTTTCAAAGACTATAAAAGTATTTGAGGAACCTTCCATTTACTGAATCAAATTGTAATCCCATTTCCAATGTAACCAGGAAAAACTTTCATCAACCCACCAAAACTTGTTTCCAACTCCGAATATATATATATATATATATATAATCAGAAATATTGGAAAACATGAAGAGAAAAGATCTAACAACTTATACTCACTTTCATCGAATGGTGTCTCTAAAATAACAGATTTATAACTTAGTATTGACTCTAAATAATCTGCGACTGGATCAGAAAAATTTCTAAAAATTACCTCTTCCTGTTCTATGAAAAAGATAGGTTGTCCATAAGAATATTTTGTTCCATGAATATCAAGCAGGTATTGGCGATAAAAGACATCAGGATCAGCCTAAATTTGCTCCGGAATTTTTTGGACAGTATCATCAATAATGTCAACAAGTTGAACCTCCTTTTCCATACTGTCTTCAAATGGATAACTATCATTCATTGGCTTCGGTTGTTCAAGGATAATGGACTGAATGCATTCTTGAATCTGCTGATCAGATTATGCCATATCACACACCTCACACATTTCTGTGTCTTTCTTTTCAATTTCATCATCATATTTATAAAAAATTAGAGCATCTTCATAATGGTTTTGAACAACAGATTTATCATAACCATGAATATAAGAAACTTCTGATATAACGTTAAAAATGTGAACAACCTAGCTTTCATCGATTTTAGTATCAAAACAAAAAGGAATAGAATATAATTCATCACATAATTCTTGTCTTGGAACCCTAATCTCTTCATCATAACGAGGAGCATTCTGGGAAATTTCGAATGATGATGCTGAAGGTTCGTATTTTTCTTCAATACAAAGCCGATCTTCAACACAACAACGATTTCCAACAGTTTGTTGAATAAGAGATTGATCTTCAACATGATTAGCATTCAAATGATTATTAATACTGTTGAAATCATTATGAGAATATTCCAAACTATCTCTGCTGATCTCATCACTAGAATAATCTTCAACTTGACCTAAAACAACAACTTGATTATCGTAATGATCATGGAATTCTTCCTTGACAACAGTATCTGAAAATGTTACCTCTTCATCTTCAACAAATTCTAAAACTACAACTTCTTCATGATATGTTTTGAATCCTTGATTATACTTATCATCATGATTTTTTGAATCAGAAATTGTATTATAAAAATCAGCCTGCTCACAATAATCTTTAAAAAAGAATTCTGCTGAGAACACATACAATGTTTCCAAAAACATGTGTGGAATTCTTTCAGTGAGAAAATGCTAGAAGCGGGAAGAGAAAAATACCATTCTCATGCATCTTGCTCGAGTGAATACATGAACATATTCATGAGCACATCTTCATGCTGTATATTTAATTGAACCATATATTGATGAAATCTGATGAGGTGATCTGAAGGATTATCCTCTTTGCTTTCTCTAAACTGTGGAAGACAATCTCCCCAAACATCCATAGTAGGTACTGGATTTGGAAAACCTAGAACATCAGAAAAATTTAAAGGTGCAAACCTTCGAGCAAGAATGGCTTCCATGGTCTTCACCCTCTGCATCTTGAACTAGTGGAGTCGCCAATCGATTTTTCAAGATAGATTTTGTTTTTTCTCCTCGAAAAGTGGAAAGGGTGACAGTAGGTCAAATTAATTAGGGCTGCATAAAGTTGGGGATGACTGTGACCTTTTGATTTTCCTAGCTGTTTTCAATATCTGTTCTGGGTCTGAGACACCAAATTGCAAAGGTGAACTAGGTCTATTTCTTGTTCCAACTCCTTTAGTAGCCACTGTGAAATATTTGGTGAAAAGTAGTATTTTAAAATTTGTTGGTTTAAGTTCACCTATCAAAACCAGTGAAATGATGAGTATCCCAGGGAAAATAGGCTTTCAGCTTCATCCCCGACAACGGCGCCAAAGATGTTAGTGCCAGAAATTGTTCTTAGACTACGAAAGAACAAGCCAACACAATATCAATAAACACAATTAAGTAAAATAGGTTTTTCTAGGGTTATAGTTTGAAGACAAGAGGGAAAACAATTCATAAGACCAAAGCAAACACTACATTATGAGCATTTGAAGAACTGAGATGCATAACATATAAACCATAACCCAAACACAATAAACACAGTACTGAGTTCCACCCACAGTTAACAAGCATTTCATGCATAAAAACCTTAAATAGGAAATGAATATACTAACTGAGTGATTAACACAAATCAGAAATGAAACCAGTCAATAGTCAAAAAAGGGCTTATAGTTGCATATATTTCATAATTCAGTCATTGAAAACACATAAGAGTTTTTACACTTAGCTCATAGACCACATCTTGATAGCCTCCCCTTGCAACAAAAATCGAATGTTTGGTCCTTTTACCAACTTACATTTATCACGTTCCTTCAAAAATAGTTGCATAACTGAACTCTAACTACTTTTTAGGTTATCTATCAAACTGTTCAATATAAACTTTATCATTATACAAAAATGAAATTACTTTTCAAACTAACTAATAACTGCTCTCGTTAAAGTACTTTTACAAATCTTTTGCTGCTTCTACTAGAAGAGCAATTCCCTCTAATGCTTGAGCTTTCCTTCTAGCTTTCAGGTGGTCTGCTTCCAAGTCTGTAACTCTCTTTGTTAACTCCTCATTCTGCTAAGTCAGCTCCTGGATAGTTTGCCTTAGCTTTGTAAACTGATTCTCTGTTTGTCTTTTTCTTTTAAGAGATTCTTTAGAAACTGCAATCATTTCCTGGTAGTGACTGTTCATTCCTTCCAATTCTTCTCTAAGTCTCCTATTTGCAGTAACTAATCCATCATTAGTTTCATGCATATATTCAATTTGATGCTTGTATTGCTTAATGCTCCTTTGCAGATTTTCCTTTTCAGAATCAATACATTTACTTTTTGATATTGGTAGCATCCATTTTGGTGCCCATGGGATTTTCAGCTTCTTGTATATTTCTTCATCCTCCTTCATAAGCTCTGTGAAGGTCACATCAATCTTTGGATGTTTTTCAGCTTCAACATTGCACTGAACTTCTTCAATTACCTCTTTTTTCTCCATACAAGAACTCTTTATACTATTTTGCTGTTGTTCTTGAATCATCTTATTTCGACCTCCATGAAAATGTCTGAGACCTTAGCATCAGTGAAGACTGGTTTTTCTTTTGAAACTATTGGTTTTTTACCCTTCATAACTTCTTTGTTGTCATCTTCACTATCTCCCAATTTCTCCTGAGATGATGAATCTTCTATTACTGTAACCTTTTTGTCAGCCAGTTTGGGATTTAATAGCTTCTTCATGTTTAACCTAAGCTTGTTCTTCGGCCTTGTCTTGGGTCTCCAGACTGCTCCAACCTCTCCTAACATTTTCATAACCTTCCCTTGATGAGTTATTGAAGTTAATTCAACAACCTTCATTCTTTTCTTTCGTGACACTGTCTCCTCTTCAAAATGATTGTGTATTTCTTATTTAGAATAAACCCTAGTTTCATAAGTAGTAGGAACCCTAGCCTCATCAGATAAGTATTTTTCATCCTCTTTAGAAAGTACTGTAATAGGGCTCTACTTCTGCTCCTTAACATCTTCCTTTACACCTTGATTTGATTCTACAGGTAAAACATCTTCCACTGGCTCAACTTCCTTCATCTCTGACTTTGAAACTCTGCTTTATTCAACATTAATTCGCTGTCCAAGTTCAATGTTTTCATTTTCCTGATTTGAAGCTTTTCTTAGTTTATCAACTTCTTCATCTTTGACTATGACCTTCTTTTTAAGTTTCTTGATCAAAATCTGACCCTTATCTAACTGTCTCTTCTGAGACCGCTCCTCCTTCTCAGTTTTGAAACCTGACCAAAATAAGAAGCGTTCCCACGTCTTCTCTCTTTTCTGCAATACGATACTTATGATTAGTTTTATGAGCCCATGGTGAAAAACTGATTGTTTTGTATGATCCTGATGTTCTTTCACCCTACTTTACATCTTCTGTAAAATTTTCAAAAAGAAGAAAGGGAGATTCATTTTGGATTCATGACTGAGATGTTGAAGGAATCTAAAATGATACTTAAACACAAAAGAAAATATCCCCTCACAGGTGATATAGCTTTGTAATATTTTGATAGGCTCTATCCACTCAGGTTTAAACTTTTGAATAGGTACACCCTTTCCCCAATCTTCTACTACACCTGGAAGTAGATATCTCTGAGCATCAAAAGTGAAGGGCACCTTTTTGAACCAGAATTCTCCCTCATCCAGAATTCCTGTTGCTTCTGCTAGTAACTCCCTGGTCAGTTTGAACTTCAAAGTATCAAAAGACACTACATCCTTGTCCAAACATTGAGCGAATTTGTAAGAAACCTCTGAGTGATAACCTTCAATCTTTTCAAAGAACACTAACCACCCTGCTGCTGCAAACAATTGTGCACAATCTGGAAAGTTTTGAACACAAATTAAATCTGAGGGTTCTGCCCTATTATTCTTACCACTCTTTTTCATTTTGAACTATTTTCAAATAGCTTCTGTCAATAAAACACACTCTGACTGTCTTCAAATTTTGATAAACTGACAGACAATACTGTATAGGGGAACCCTAAAAACCTTAAATTGAACTCTTAAGTTGGTAAATAATTTAATTCCATGACTGAGAATCCATCATTTAGTATCAATTATGCTTAAAAACTAATAATCTGCCATCAATTCGGTAATTAATCCTCTGTTTAGATAAAACCCCAAATTTATGAACCTTGGTAATCAGTTCGTAGCCTACCTGTTAAAACGACTATTACAGCTACTGGAATCTTGTTCTCTTGATTGTCAGGTGTTGAATTGCATTCCCCAATCTTCTTTGACCGCTTTGATAGCTCCAGATGACTGCTCCTAAAATCCCTAATTTTCGCTCTGTTTCAAAATTCCGATTACCAAGTGCTGATTTTTCGCCATGACCTTCACCTGCTCTACGTGCACTTTAGGGAATAGGTGATTCAAAATGCCTTTGTCTCATTATGGTCTGCTATCATTATTACATCATCTCTGCAAGAAACTGAAATGATTCGCCCTCATTATGATATTTACACCTGTCACAATGATTATTCTAAAAGAAACATGTATCAAATCCATCACTCAGTATGATTGACATCTTATGTGTGAGAATTCCGAAGAAAACTGAACCAGAAATGATGATTTTTAACTTGCGCGACTTTCTTGTAGTGCACATGTGTATTTGTTTTTGGCTAGTGCTACAAGAAAGTTTGAGTTAATAATTTGCAAAAATTAAAGTCATGAAAAAGGCTTAAACTTGGTTTAGGAACCTTAATCAAGCTTTTATGATATTCTTTAGACCTTTTAATCCATATAAGCCTTCTATAAGCCCTCTAATTATGAAATCAAACTAAAATTTTCAAAAATAAAGCTAAGAAAACCAATAACATGAAAGCTTAAAGGGAAAAAATTCAAAATATCCTAAGCAACAAAATTTTCTAGGAGTAAAGAGTAAAACCAAACTTCAAAACATAAACAAAAGTATTAAAAGATGGAAAACAAAAACATGACCTAACAGTTTCTACATGTAAGAAGTTAATAGTGTTAAGTTTTCTTCAAAAGAGTTTAATGATTTGTATATGTTCAAGCATGACCATTTCCATTTCATGGTAAAGGAAAGGGGAAGTGTAGTAACTCTAGTGTTTCCCTACCTTTTTTGTTGTTAATGTGAATTGTGACATGGACCCTTATAGAGATTATTGTTGAATGCACTTAAACGTGATGGTTATATTTGGGGCTAGGGAAGACAAGAATGGAAAACCAACAACCTATAGATTTCCCCAAGTTATGGAGAATAGAAAAAGAAAACGCATATATATAAGGCATGTTAGATTACTAATGTCGCTCACCTAAAGAATTGCCACTGTTATATTGCATTATAAAAATATGGAACCTATTACAAATTAACAAGGAGAATATGCCTAGATTGTATTATAAAAATATGGATCTATTCCAAAGTAATAAGGAGGACCTATTATTAAAATATGCAACTTATTCCAATCCCTAAGAACAGTTCTATGCAAAAAGAAATATTGCATTATCCACCCATGCTAGAAGGTTCCTACAAAATTATTAATCTTTGGTAATGTGATCTATGTTTGTCACCATGAGCAAGTAACCTTTTGCTTCAGGTGAAGTTTGCAAAGCACCTTGTTGAATAGTCATGTGATAAAAATGTTTTCTTTGCAAGTTGTATGACTGAAGCTGATGATTATCTAAATTTAACCTTTATCTTGAACTCCAAGAATTTGCTCTGAAGTGTTCCAATGAATCACTCAACATGATATGGGGAGTTTTTTGAGTATATAACTACCATTTCTCAATACTTTTTTGGGAACATGGTTTATAAATTCGTCCTTTTTTTTCAACCTATAGCATTTTTTTCTTAAAATTCTTCTTAGAAAGGACTACAATTTGGTTGCAATTATGACAATCAATGCATTTAAAAAGGGGCCATAAGGAATAGTTTGGAATAACTCCATATAACAAAAAAAATGGAAATTTCTCCACATGAATCCATGCAGAGGGGCTCATATATCTATTTGACATGTTAATGAGATGTTCCGGTTTTATCTAATAGAGAAAACATGGTTGACAACAATAAGTATGAATAGCTTGGCCAATGAAACTCTGAAATTGCCACTAAACACATAGCAATTAATTCAACAAATTAAAATAAGTTTGCATTATATTATATGGAATCATCCTATTAAAGTACATCAATGGAAAAAAAAACAACACAATAAAGACATGTCTTTATATATTGTAGATACGAAGATAGACAATGGTCGATGGCTTTGAACTCCACAAGTAGAAAGAAAAGTTTACACATAGCGGGAAATAACTACAAATTGTATATGCAAATATATTCTTGCATTGTTATGTATATTGTAGTTCAACAAAAGATGTAATTTATAATGTCTTGAAAAAATTGTTTTTTTTTTCAAGATGACCATTGAGTCAAAGTTATGGTTAAGAAAAATAATGCTTTGTTCTAGAAACTTTCCTTTTTGGTTGAGGTATTGAAACCCAACGATCATTGTATATCTTGAGATCTATAATATATAGACATAGTAACCTATTACATCAATGTTATGGTAAGGAAATATAAGCCTTGCTTTCATCATTTAGATAGCTTCTATATGCAACAAGTTAAGAGGAGAATATTTCTAGATTGTATTATAAAAATATGGAACATATTCCAAAGTAATGAGGAGAAGCTATTATAATAATACGGAACCTATTCCAATCTGTAAGACCGATTTTGATGCCAAAAAAACCATTGCATTATTCATCCCACTTTATATTTTTCTTACAAAATTTTCAATTTTTGGTAATGTGATATAAGTTTGTCACCAAGTTCAAGTAACCTTGTGCTTCAGGTGAAGCTTTCAAATTGCCATGTGATAAAAAGGTTTTCTTTGCAAACTCCAGTACTAAAGCAAATGATTATTTAAATTTCAACTTTATCTTTAACTCCAATAATTTGGTCTGAAGCGTTCCAATGAATTGTTGAACATGATATGGGGAGTTGTTTGAGTATATAACTATAATTTATAATTACTTTCTTGGTAACATGGTTTATAAATATGTGTTTTTTTTGCAAACTATATTATTCTTTCACCAAATTTTCCTTAGAAAGGACTACAATTTTGTTGTAATTATGACAATCAAAGCATTTGAAAATGAGTCTTATGGAACAAGTTGTAATAAGTCAATAGAGGAAAAAAAATGAGAATTGTTCTACATGAATCCATGTAGAGGGATTCATGTATCTGTTTGACATGTTCATGAGACGTGTCCGCTTTAATTGATGGAGAAAGCTTTGTTTGCAACAACAAGTATGGCAACTTTCCCAATGAAACTTTGAAATTGCCACGAAACACATTGCAATTCAAAGCAACAATTAAATCAGTGTTAAATATATATGAGATTAAAAATAAAAATAGTTTTAAAATCATTAAATAGATTATATAAGTTACATTTGTGGACTTGAATGAACGACTACAATTAAAAATTCCAAGGATAAATTTTTTGATTGTGGAAATTTTATTAATTCAAAGGCACTGGAAGCATAATTGAATGTTTTCCTAGCACCAATGTTGTCTAAAACAGTACAACAGGGTGAAGGATGTGTGTAAGAGATATTGCATGAAGTCTCAAGTCAACATCTAGGGTTTTTTCCATGTTTATTTTTCTTTGATCTTCTCTTAGTGTACAAATTAAATTGGAGAGTAAGGCAGTTCACTCAAATTGAAATTCCTTTAGAAACCCATGAACATGAGTTTAAGAATTCATGTGGAACAGTTTGTAATAATTCCACAGAAGGAAAAAAAAAACGATAATTGTTCCACATGAATCCATGCACAGAGATGCGTCTATATGTTTGCCATATGAGTGAGATGTTCAAGTTTTAATTGCTCGAGACAAATATGTTGGAAACAACAATTATGTAAAGTCTTACACAACAAAACTCTCAAATTGACATTAATCATATACCAATTGATATCAGAAATAAGTCCATTGTCCTAGAAAGCGTTCTAAGAGTGTCTGCATGAAGTCTTAAGTCAACATTTAGGGTTTTCTACAAGTGATAATTGATGTCATTTGATGTTTTCTTAGCATGGAACAATATCTAATAAATCAATTGGCAAAAAATAAAAACTGATAATTGTTCCACATGAATCCACGTGGATGTTCGAAGGTTCGTATTACTCTGTCTTTCGTCAGTTGTAAATGTAAGAAATATGATTGCACCAATCCATATCTAATTTAGGTAAATTAGATATAGCCTTGTTCTTACCATAGTTTCCATGAAATGGTTGTTTCAAAAAACCATGTATGTCAAACTAAATTGGAAGTATTATGGGTGAAATGTTTGCCAACCACAATGGAGACACATGTTAAAACGACATTTTATTTGCGTAGACTGTATTAATAAGGAAAGAGTCTTAGGATGATAGCAATTGCTGCAACAAAATGTAAGTACACAATATCCTAAGAAACTATACAAGTGTAAGTACACTGAAAGCAAATGCAATTCTTGTTAAATGTAGTATTGGTAATATTCACCTAGGACTGGTTGTAACTGCCCAAGAATACGTTAGTGTATCAAAAAATTTGAGATTACAACCAAGACTATACTGGTATGATTGGTTATTTGATTGCAATGTGTTCTCTAGACAATCCTTGACTTTCCCAATTCTAATTAGTCTATATAAATTCTTACCTAGTTCTGATTATGATGTTATAATTTTTTTTATTAGGTAACCATTAAGCTGTTGTTTAAATTTTCCTAGTATTTAATGTACAACATTGATAAAGTGCATGTTTTTAATGGGAGTTGATACTGGAAATAAAGTGAAATGGTTTAGGGAAAAGGCAAGTGAGGAAAAAAAAACTAAAACGTTTATGTTTTTTTTTGACATATTTATGATTGGTGATGCCAAATTTTATTTATGAGACTTGAAATGCTGCAATTCTATAAGTGACAAAATAGGTTGCATGGATGTGTGAGGTTTTGGATGCAGAATCATCTTGAGCCATCCCACATTATGCATTTACAATCACAAGGCCATATTCCCCAAGGAAAAATGACCACGTTCATTTATATGCCATGGACATCTTATGCTTAATTCAACAAAAATGTCAAAATATACAAGAAACTTCAAAGCACTACATCAGGCAATATAAGACTTCTCTTCAAGCATAGAGCGGTTATATATGGTTGATGCAGGCGATGCCATGGATTGATGCCAGATTTTGTTTATGAGACTGGAAATGGCGCAATTCTATGATTAACAAAAGAGCTTACATGGATGGAGGATGTTTTGGATGCATAAGCATCTTTAAGGAAAGATCCTACATCAACTTTTGCATATCAGGTATTTTCTAATGAAAATGAACATTGCAGTCAAGTTGACATAACACAATTATAATGTAATGATGTTTAGGGAGGCCTTGAAGACATGGTTTTATCATATGTGGGAAGCTCGGGATGAGTACAACTTATTTTGTGCTTTATGGGGGCGAATAGAGACTAACTATGGAGATTCATGGATGTCCAAACAATATTAATCACTCCCATATGTCCTAATTACATATAAAATGTTTGGAACAAAGTTATAAAAAGGATGGATTTGCAGTCAGAGCAGGGCGGCCAAATGCGGATTTGCCTGATATTACTCTTCATCGAGCCAATAAATATTTAGAAGGCACAATTGTTTCAATGAGGAGTTTTATTGAGAAGGAGACATCTTCTCCAAAGAAGGCCAAGAAAGGTCCAAAAAACATTGAAACAACAATTGAAAAGTCAAATCCAACTCTAGGATTAATATATGCTCCAGAAAAGTATGAAGCTTGAAAAGAAGAATGCTTCAATATTATCCAAGAAAATTATGATAAGGGCATATGCCTTTTTGCTCGTGACCAAGACATATATGTTGCTTTGAAGGAAATTCCTATTGGACAACTTGTTGATTTTAAGATAATTCTTAAATAGTGCATGCCTTTTTTAGGTTAGAAATTGATGAAACAGTTGTTGTTGGGCCTGAAGCCCTAGATGTGAAGATGCCTTTTGGTGAGATGCAAGTGCTGCAAAAAAATGTTGTCTTATTAAACAAGTACATATGATTTAAAAACTAGGAAGCCTGCGTATTCAATGTTTTCATTCTCGACGCACGTTTCAGGCTCTTTAGCTGAGTCCATCTTCAGGAGAAGGGATGTTTCTCATTGGAATATAGAGCTGTGTTTTCCTACGCAGGCTTTCTAGTTTTTAGAAGAAATTCTTCCTTCGAAAGTTTAAATGAAAGTACATATGACTTAAAAAGATAGATATTTTTTGTATAACAAATGGAATATGAACATTTCGCACTCTGCATTCATGTGCATGTTGGGAACGATGAATATGGACAATTTGCACAATGAAAAATTCAAATTGGGGTATTATGAAAACATTGGGTAACACTGTGAAGGATATGCGATATATGGTCTATTCTCCATTGGGTGGAAAACCTTCTGCATATCATGAACATGCCTCAGGTGAAAGGGGTTCATCCATAGGCATACAAACTTATAAAAATGGAAGTTATTCCACATTTTGCTAGAAAATTGAAGCATATGGAGGGGAGGAGATGTTCCTTGATGCAACAACATTTCAAAACATTACAGTAGGAAATAGAATATGTATCTTCATATAAAATGTTAGTTTTCTTTGGTTGATGCAGGTGATGCCATGTATTGATTACAAGTTTTGTTAATGAGACTGCAAATGCTGAAATTCTATGATTGACAAAAGAGGTTGCATGGATTGATGAAGTTTTGGATGCATAATCATATAGAACCATCCTAGGTTTTTCATTTACAATCACATGGCCATATTCCACAAGGAAAAATGGCCACATTCATTTATATTAAATTTACATATTATGCTTAATTCAAGTAAAATTTCAAAACCAATAGGAAATTTCAAAGCCCTACATCAGGAAATAGAATAATTATCTTCATATGTAAAGCGATTTTAGTTGGATAATGCAAGTGATGCCATGGATTGATGCCAATTTGTGTTTATGAGTCTGGTAATGATGCAATTCTATGATTGACAAAAGAGGTTGAATGGATGGAGGATGTTTGGGATGCATATCATCTTTAAGGAAAGGACCTTCGTTAACTTTTGCAGATCGGGCATTTGCTAATGAAAATGAAAATTGCAGTCAAGTTGACAGAACAAAATTACAGTGCATTAATGTTTAAGGAGGACTTGAATGCAGGGTCCTATGATATCCAGGCAGCTTGGGATGAGTACAGATTATCCTGTTGACACACACCTATCGACAAGGGTTCACTTCTCACTGTTGTTGACAACTACCAACACAGACTTCCTAAACATCGAACTTGAAAGGATTTTCCCTTTCCAGTAACACATGTAGAGCATATGCAGTCTCACCCGATATGTCTAAGGGAGGGCTACAGGAACCATCTTTCCACAGTGGGAAGAGGACTTCGCACTATCTTGTACCCAGTCACCGCATTACCTAGAAATCCAGGTTCATAACCTCACTATTAACCAGATCTACTTATAATCATTATTTGCAATCATATTAACTCATATTTAGATTAAAAAACACATTAACATACATTAAATCAATAAGTACTACGATACTTCACATGATTCACAGTAAAATGAAAAGCATACATGAAACATCAATGTATTCCATTCATTGCAGTTTTAACCCAATAATGCAGCAAAGAGTTTATCGACACATAACTCACATTCAAAACATCTCAGAACGTATTCCACCGAGATAATACATTACAACCCAAATATCAAAATCCGATGCAATTTACTTCATAAGGTAAAGTCTTCATAACATCAATACTAGCAATGAACTACAAAAGATAAAAAAAACATTTCTCAGTCGATTGATTCTAAGCCAAAAGATCTCAAAAGATGCCTCCAAAATATACCTCAAGATGATGATCAAGATTTACAATCCTAACTCTACTTATAAGCTCACTAGGCCTTTACAAAATGGTCCACTTGACCAATCTCTAACTATCTCAACCAATATATATATATTTTTTGGTTTCTTCCTCCGCTGTGGTTGAGTTTTGTCTTTGTCGGTATCTTTCCAATCGATGGCGATAGCATAGTTTGTGTGCTCAAACCCCTTGCCAACAGGATCCCAACACAAACTTGTGTCCCGTCTTGGAGCCACTTTAGCTGGAAGCAATCAGTATGTTCTATTTTCCTGAAAGTCGTCATATTCTGCTTTGACTTGTTCTACATCTTCCCTAACCTTTTCCCTTAGTGTTGCACATTCTTCCACTTCCTGCTCTTTCGGATTCTCTTCACTCATATGTTACACTTTGCTTAGCTATGACTTGGTCTTTGATATTTCATCCATGGGCTTTACCACTGATAGCTTTGTTGTACCCTGCAGTTCATCCAAGTGTGGTGTACTTTGTTGGTGTCTTGCATGCCCCTTGTTAACATGATGCTACAAATATTTTAGCTTGGTTTCCTTGGTCACCTGTGCAAGTGGGGGAATATTTTTGAGTGATCCCTCAATGCTGTTAGTTACGCTTATGTCGCTGTGAGTTGCACGTCTAGTTGGTGCAACTTCTCGTCTTGTACTAAGCTTCCCCAAAACTATGTTATTTCCTCCGTGATCATTTGTACAACCTTCTTTAACTCTGTAATCCCAATTGTGATGTCTTCTATTGTGCTTCGCCTTCCATCTAGCTGCTCTGGCAGTGTGTTGGGTACCGCTCTAGCTTGAAACTCCTCATTTTCCTTTCACAAGTCTGCAACAAATTTCCCTATTTGTAATACTTTTGCTTACATAAACATCTCCAGACTTACTTCTGGTACCTCTTCGCAGTCCATGGAGACTTCCCTCTCCGGTATCTTCTTGTCCTCAGAGGCCTTGGTATTTTCATTTATGATTGCCTCATTTTCCTCTTTTAGTCGCTAAAGTTCCTCTTCAACTCTTTCTACCTGTTGCTTAGACTGGGCTAACTGATAGTGGAATGTTGCTTCACGGTATCTGAGCTCTTCGATGGACACGATTTGAAGCCTTGTAAGTTAAGTCATCGGAAGTAAGTTTAGGTCTAGTCCAACCGATTGGTGTCCTCATAGCTTAGCATCGATATCCTCATCCAATGTATTGATTGCAAGTGGCAGGATTTGTATTAATCATACTCTTGTGCCGATGTCGACCTCAATCGCCCTTTGCAGTGCTTCTTCTTACAGTTCCTCATCTCGAGCACTGCATTGGTAAGTGTTTGCAGTAGCTGTGTGACTTGGTGGAATTATCTTATTGAATGTTGCGTTACTTTTTCTAGACTCTCATTAGCCACCGTAGTGATTGTGGATAGTACCCTATTTGTCTGGTCCCCAAATATCCTTGCAGTGGTACTCCCCTCGCCTTGCTCGAAGTGGCTCTTTGTCCACTCTTCTTCTTATTGTTTCTCTAAATCTTTCTAGGACATAGTTACTAAGGAATCTTCATCTTGTGAGTTTTCTTCTTCCTCTCATTCCTTCGGGTCATTCTGTTCTTGTGGGACATCTATTAGTGGTCCATTTCTGGGTCCAACAGTTCTTCGTCACTTATTGGAACTTTCCATTTCGGAGGACATTCTTCGATGATAACGTCTAAATATTCATCCGTTAGCTTGTATTGTGTCGTAAGCCATTGTTTCTCCAAATATTCCCATGCCTGAATATGAATGGCATGGGGTCCCACCACCAATCATGTAATCCTTTAGTACTTCTTTGCGGCTTGGTCTATGAGACGCGACACCTTAACTTCTTCCTCTCGCAGTGCATCTAATTACATGTAAAACTATATATTGTTGTTCATTTTCCGCTCATTGTCATTGAGTGCCCACGTATTTTTATATCTTGCACCTCGGCATATGTTGACAATTCCAACCTCCATCCCTTGATAATGGCTTGGTTCCATCCAATCGACCAACGCAATGAGTATTAACAGCCAAGAATAAGTCAATGGATTAATAACCTCTTGTGCCAATATGATGACCTCCATCAACTTGTTTAGGAAGAACATGGACCAATTCATTTGTACGCCATTTACGCACTGCTCCGCGGATGCAATAACCCTCGATGTGCACTGATTTAGGTGATTCTTTCGCACTATCTTGACCGTCAACAACTTTGTTACGACCCACAATGCCTAATCATTGATGGTATCAATTACGTACACCATTTTATCCTTTATTATGCCATATTTGTTTCACAACTTCACTGCCAGCTTCTTATCGTTATCCTTCCCTTGAAAGTACTGTGAGGGGTCGACCCACACCTTGGGTAGGCTATTGATTTGGGGTATCAAATCGACTATAATTGGTACCTTTATCCCTAGCCATAGATAACCATCATGGAAACATGGCAACAACTGTTTCATGCATGCATTAGCTATTGAAGATCGACCAAAATGCGACATGCAGATGATCGATAACAAACTAGACCGCTACAATCCCAATGCCCATTGTGCATGTTCTCTGGTGATCGAACCTCACTTGCCTTGTGCTCTTTCCTCATAGGTGTCCTTGGTTCATTTCATGAATGGCAGGATGTCGTGGTCATTGTATTGGAGCTTCTATAGCTGCGACACAATATTCGTTCCCACATGGACACCTTTGGGCGTTGCGGGCATCTTGATGGCATACTTGTTGTCTTTGCCAATCCTTACGACCAGTGCCCCTTCCATTCTCGGTGGTACGTACCAGGGGATGTAGTATACCATCGGCCCTGGTGGTTTTCCTCTTACCGTCTTCTCCTCTTCCTTCGTTGTTGATGGACCTGCTTCCCCTCTGTTGAGGTCCCCCTCTTGGTTCTTATGTATGGAGTGATCGGACGATTGGAACTCCTCTTCTTCCTAATCGACTGCCCTTCCGTCGACTCATTTCCTGCATTTCTTCTACGATTGTCTCCTGCACAATTAGAGTTTCTTGCATGCTTGTGGTTGAAATAATATGCATTGTTGCTTCTACAACACCTTTCTTCATGCCTACACTTCTCTTATCTCTAACTCTTCCTCTCTTAGCTCTAACTCTTCCTCTCTTAGATCTGATCATTCCTTTTGACTCACATAATGGGTCGAACCATGCCTCTCGATCTAATTTTATAGCCTCTGAGCCTTCCATGCGAGGGATTCACACCATCATCACTAAATTCTCATTTATTGACCATATCCTACGTTGATTCTGCAAATCCACACGTGCCTTGGTCATTAATTGCAAATCTTTCCAACTTGCGCCATCACCAGCGTGGTGTAATTGCTTCATTTATTTCCTAACTTGACCAGTTCACTCCTCATATGATATCAACAAGTTCCAAACCTTGTCACATTTGAACTTTCCTCATCATTCTTCCTTTTTTCAACAGATTTTCCTTCAGAATTTTTTAGTCATCATCATTTTTTTTCGTGGTTATTCAAGCATTGGTGTCACGCTTGGCTATCTTGATAGGGCTTTAGTCGGCTCCCGTTTACTAGTTCTAGTAGAAGCACTTTGTCTAATTGCTGCAACTATACCGCACCTCCGTTGATAATGAAATGCATGATGTAGGGACCCAACCAATGCATATAAAGCTTACATGGGTGCCTTGTAAACTTCTTTTTGTAAAGGAGAACCATAACTCCCCACTAGAAGTGCTTTGTCTTGACATGGAGATCATGCCATGATTTTTGTCTATCCTTTTCCACTGGCTGATGAAATCCTACAATGAAGCGTTCCTCTTCAGGTGTACTAACTGCATCAGTATTTCCTCAATTTCTCTTTCGTTGCTCATTCTTGTTACGACTGTTATGCGTAAACTAGGGACTATATATTCCATCAGAATTAAAGCTTCTTGTCCATAAACCAACTTGAATCGTGTATTCCCTATTATTCTTTTACATGTCATTCCGTAGGCCCAAATATCGCTGGTATTTTTAGATCCTAGTTATCGCGATTTGTATTTCATACCTTAGTAAGTACATTTTCCAATATCTTGTTGAATGCCTCTACCACACAATTCACCTGTGGGTGATCCAAAGTTCTCTTCTTGTGCTGTATATGAAACTCTTTGGTCATCGCTCTTATTATATGATTGACGAAGTGAGATCCTTTATTGCTCATCAATATCTTAGGACATCCAAATTGGGTAGCCACATTGTTGAAAAGGAACCTTGCTGCCATCGCAGCTGTGCAATCCTTCACTAGTGTTGCCTCAACCCATCTCATTAGATAAGTTGTTGTGGTGATGATGTATCTTGCACCTGTTCTTTTCCCTCGTGGATTTATGAGTCCCACAAAATCGACTGCCCACTTGTTGAAAGGTTGTAGTGTTACCTGAGGTACTGATGATATCTCATCTCTTTGTGATGCTTTTCCCATTATTTGACATACATCACAACTTTTAGCATAATTTGTGGCATTGGCGTGTACTTTTTCCACCATAATCTAGCTCTAAGTATTTTTTTGGCGGTTGCACGTCCTCCATAATGTCCTTCTACAATACCACCATGTGCCTCTGCCAATACTCTTTCTTGCTCGTGCGAAAGAATGTATCGACGTAGAATTTCATCCGGCCCCATCTTGTACAGTTGTCCTACGATTAGTTAGAAGTCAACAACTCTAACAACTAATTGCTTCTTCTAAGAAGTGCTGAACTCCTCAGGGGATTTTCATGTCGCCAAAAATTGAACAATTTTTCGGTAATGGTCATTAACCATTTCGACTCTAAATAGTTGTGCATCAGGTAGGTCTCCCTCTATGTTGCTTGCTTCTTCACCTGATTCTATCCTTGATAGGTGATCGGGTCCTGCGTTCAATTGTCCAAGTTTCATAATGATCTCGAAATCCAATTCTTGAAATAGCAGTGACCATTGGCAGATCTCCCCCCTAACACAGGCTTATTGACCAATTACTTCAACGCTGAGTGATCCATAAAATTTTTGAAATGTACTCCTAACAGGTAGGGACAGAATTTTTGCAATGCATACACCATCGCCAATCCTTCCCTTTATGTCGTTGTGTAGATTCTCTCCGTAGTGGAAAACTTCCGAATTGCAAATGCAATCAGGTGTTCTATTAATCCTTCTCCCGGTTGGGCCAAGATTATTCCTAATACAACTAACAAAGCATCGACATGGACATGGAACTCCTTTGTCACTCCTCTGGCACTCATTATTCCATTCATACTTCGCATCCTTCTTAAACAATTTCTCCATCAACGCAATGATCATTGTGTATCCCCTTATAAAATTTCAGTAATACCCTGTGTGGCCCAATGTTGCTCTTAGTTGTTTCATCGTCGTTGGTGCCAGTAGGTCGACAATTCCTGTGACCTTGGAGGGATCAACCAACACGCCTTCCTTGCATACAATGTGTCCCAATAGAATTCCAAATGGTGCACAAAATATACATTTCTTTACATTCAATGAAATCTGATGTTGTCAACATCTTTCCAACATCAATCGAAGGTTCGCGGTATAGTCTTTTACCAACCCATAAATAGTCTAGTCGTCCATATAGGCTACAAGGAATTTATGAATGAATTCTTTGAATGCAGCAACAACTAACCTTGCAAAAACCGTCGATGAATTCTTGAGGTCGAACGACATCATTGTGTACTGAAAAAAATCCCCATTCTATCATGAAAGTGGTTTTGTGTCTATTCTCCTTCGCAATTCTTATATGATGATAGCCTGAAAATTCATCCGTAAATGAATAGATCTCCTGTCCTCCAACTCCTTCCAATACTTCAACAGTGAGTGGTGTCGAAAATAGGTTGTGAATACTTGCGTTATTCAATTTCCTCAAATTGACGCAAATATGGATTTCGCCAGTCTTTTTGTATAGCACCACCATTGGACTGATCCATTCTTATTCATCTACAAGTTCAATAATTCATGCGTCCAACATCCTTTTTAGTTCGAATTTGAGATGCTCTTTGTATCTTAGATTCAACCTATATGGTCGTCATTGGGTTTTAGAGGAA
This sequence comes from Pseudotsuga menziesii, assembly GCA_001517045.1. Classification (NCBI taxonomy): domain Eukaryota; kingdom Viridiplantae; phylum Streptophyta; class Pinopsida; order Pinales; family Pinaceae; genus Pseudotsuga; species Pseudotsuga menziesii. Next base: position 809,907 of record LPNX010416963.1, read on the forward strand.
TCTTCATTTCACCCAAATCCCCTAAAATGCTTTTCATTTTGAAAAAAATTGTCGAGAATAAGTCTTGAAACTCATGTAGTAGATCAGTGACTTTCCCCATTGCTAAATCATCCCTGTAATAACCAATATTATCAAAATTTGGGTCTTCTATTGTTCCAATATTGACCTTCTTTATCTTCAGTGGTTGCTTGAAATTGTTTCATGGCATATCTGTAGCTTTGATATCCCGACTTCCTTCCAATTCTGGAATATCTACAACTCTCGGATCATCTTCGTCGTCGAGTTCTCCAGACACGTTGTAACATTCCATCATCATCTATGGTGTTAGTTTCCTCTGTGATCCCGTTGGTACCTCGGCTGGAGCTATCTCCAATACTTTGTCATGGATGTCCTATAGACCACTATGGATAAATGGATGTTCATTCGTGAGACTGAAAGTATGACTGAAGCTGAAAGTCAGTTCTTCCCACGTTGTCATTTCCCTTTGCATCTCTGCAGAAACATACCATCTTTGTGGTATTTCTTCCAACATATGGATGAATGCGTGAACCCATTCTTCTTTCGGGCTTAGTCCCCATGATGTTTGGCATGTTATCAAATGGGTGTTTGGATCATTTCTTCCATCATATTTCTTTCCTTGATGGCGTTTGTCCTCTTTGAATCGAACTTCCATTAATCGTTGACATATCTTCCAGTCCTCTATTGTTTCCTTATGCGTAGCCCACCATCTTGCTGGAGTAGCCTTCAGTGCCTCTTCCAAGGCCAACAACCGTTTCGGTTCGGATACTTTGTCTTCAAGTTCGCTAATGAAAAATGTCAGGTTAGGTAGTCCTTCATATGTCAAAAGATCAAATACTTCTGTCGCTACCCATCTCAGTGACTGCATGACTCATGCACATTTTCTAATTGATACTTTGTGCAACCAGTTCTACCAATTCTCTAGTGCTTCGTCCGATTATGAAGATGCTGAGCTGATGCTTTACCATCCTAACTCTCCATTAGTAGTGGGATTGATATAGTCTCTAGATACATTATAAGCATTATCCCAACCTCCCATGACTTCATCTTTTATTGGTTCAACATATCATTGTCATTCAAGGGGATTGAATGGGGAAATAACCCTCATGTCTTGATTCTCAAATGTCATTATCCTTTTCTTGAAATTTATAACTTTCAATTTTTCCATCACCCAACCAATTCCCAATAGTGCGGGGTATGGGTTGGTTTCGTAGACTATTTCGATAACATTGTCCAATTAGAGAAATCTTGGCCTGATTTTCCAGACGAAGCTGTGCCAGGGACCATACTAGTTGTGGCTTCCCCATCATTTGCCATGTCCTCTTGGTTAGGATATTCACATCTGATCCTAGATCCAAAATGACCGAATCTACATCATATTTGTCGATTTGGACATTCATTCTCATTTCTCTTCCTGTTTTCTTCTTTTGCAACAAATTAACTAGGCGATCCTGTCATCCTTCTTCATGTCGATACAAAAAGCTTGATATTTCTTCTAATCCATCTTGATATTTTTCTAACCTTAGACAACTTTATAGAAAAAAATTCAAAGTACTGATCTTTCTGTTCGATCTTGGTGAGTTTGTCGAATCAAAACTTGGCGGCATCTTGTAAATAGGTAGCTTACCGTTGTTATTGTTCAAGGCGTCTTTCGCTTTGAAGAAGGTTCCTTTCTCTTTTTATATATTGAATTGGACTTTCTTTTGGGTCATAGGCTAGACATTTAGCAGTGGTCTTTCATCTCCTATCATAACTCCTCATTTCGTTACTACGCTGATATTTAGTGGTTGAGTTCTTAGTTTCATCAGTATCTTCCCCACATTCAGTCCAGGATTTTTATTCTTAGTCTAATTTGCATTCTGGTTTGGTTATGGTTGTGACGTGTTCTTAGCTTTCCATTTCATGATTAGTTGTGGACATTCTTTGACAGTGTGATCGGTTACACTACAATAAGTACAATGAGCTGCTAGATTTGGGAAGTCTCTTTGATAATGTCCCAACACTCCATAATTATAGCAGGTAATTGGTCCTCATCCTCAACCCATATCTCCTCTGTGACCAAATCCTCTGTTATGACCTCCACATAATCCTCCTTGAAATCCCCCTTGTTGCTAGTACAGTGGCCGGTTAAATTGTTGTTGTGGCGGGTTATGTTGTAGTTGTGTCTCATTATACTGCGACTGAGTATACCGTGGTTGCGGTTGATTATACTGCAGTTGCAGTTGTTTATACTACGGCTATGACTATTATACTGTGACTGAGGTTTATCCTCTGGTTGTTACTCCTCTCCCTTCATAAAATATGTATCCATAGTCCTTTCTTGGAGAAAATGATAAGCTTTGAAATCCTTTTCTTCATGACCGATTGATCAACAAAAGTTGCAAAAGAGATTAGCTAGTTTTGACACAACCTTTTGTAAGTATACACATTCTTCTAATCGATTCCTTCTTGTTTGAAAAATTCGACACCAAGGCAATACTCCTTGACTGAACGGGTTCGGTGCCCCCGACTATAAATATTCATGAAAATCTGGACACTGATCCTTGTGATGTCCCTCAGATCGACATCGACATCAACTGCACCATACTTCTTCGTAGACTTCTTTTCCTTTCTTAATATCCTGCAATTGGATAGTAAGTTTCGCCAACTGTGATTGTATCTGGTTCATGCCAATCCCTATTTCACTGATTGGTGAAGCCTCCAACTTCATTGCGATATCGAGGGATTCCTCCTGAGATGCGATCTTCTCCTTAATCAATGACATGCGGATATGGGGTACCAAGGCTGCGATGAACCATTCTTTGTGTTGCACATCACTCATTCCAAATATAACCTTAGCCTTTAAGGTTTTGAATCATTGATTGAAGTTCCACACCGACTCAATGGGGAATTGCTTTATTTCCTTCAATTTGGTAATATACTATGATTCTTATTTATGTTTCTTAAATTCCTCGATTAGTCTAGTCTTGATTTGTGTTAGAGTTCTCTAGTTATCCCCCATCTATACTTTCACAAATTTCATGTATTAGTCCAACTCCATGCCCCGAAAGTTCGTCGCTAGTTGTCCTTTCTTGATATCATCGTATTGTACTTGTTTTACTGTCCACACTGCTTCACATAAGAACCAATATTTTTCGGGATCCTCATTCCCATTACCCTGAAACAAGGGTAGTTTTACGTCGTCACCCTCCATCCTGGGTCTCCTCCCAGTACTCATCGATATGCTACTATTACTGTTGTACTGACACGGAGGACAACCCTATGATGAACTCGAGTTTCTTCCTCCTAAGGTCGGCACGGTGCACAGAGTTGTAGGTACATTGTAGCTTTGGGTTGTTTATTCCTTGGGTTCGGACATAGCCTGGTTGTTTCCTTCGTTACTGTAGGGCCGCTTATTCCCTTGTGGTCCATTCTCATAATTTTCTTATCCAGTCAAACCAGGACTCTCCTCAATCCTCCTCGTCTTTTCTTAATGGAACCTCACCCCACTTTGTAGGCGACCACACTCTTCCTTAGCTTCCCTCATAGTCTCGTCGTGAATCCCATCCATATACCTCCTATCATTCCATCAAACCCTTACCTTCACAGTACCCGCAGCCTCCACACACCATGTATTTACTAATCGAAATTCATATTTAGTATTCCTTTTTCACAGATGAACATCTTAATCCAAAACTGTAATGAAAATAAAAATATTCCCCCTGGTTCCTTAAAAAATTCTCTTTCGATGTTGCTATAATATTTGCCCGTGTCGATAACGAATTCAATAATGTACCCTTCCAAAATGTTGTCTATCCACACATCAACAACTCTTGAATCTTTGTTGTTTACCTTTCTCAATTGTTGAATTAGTTTTGGAGTCCATCGACCAGGCTCTCCTCCTAGGTAATTCTTCTTCTGGAAAGTAAGTTGCGACAACCATTCATACAGTACTATCAGAAACTCATCGAATAATATTTCATGAATATCGAAGTAGATATATCTTCCCAACCAATCTTTTGTTGTCACTCTCGAGTTCTGGTTCTCTTCTTCCACAAAATATCGGGCTTTCTTTTCGAACCAATATTGGATCTCCGGCTTCCTCGGATGCCACAACATGTCCTCTTCTTATTCGCACTATGTTCTCGACAATGCAACCATTTGTTGACAAGGGTTCACTTCACACTACTATCGAAAACTACCGACACAAACTCCCTAAACATTGGCCTATAAAAGATTTACCCTTTCTAGCAACACCTCCGGAGAAGTTGCATTCTCACCTGAGATGTCCGAGGGAGGGCTGCAGGAACCAAATTTCCATAGTGGGAATAGGACTACACACTACCTTATACCCAATCACCACATCACCTGGAAATCCAAGTTCATAACCGCACTATTAACCAATCTAATTATCATCATTATTTGCAATCATATTAACTCAGAATTAGATTGACAAACACATCAACATACATTAAATCGATAAGTACTGTGATACTTCACATCATTCACAGTAAAAGGGAAAGTATACATGAAACATCAATATATCTGATTTATTGCAGTTTTAACCCAATAATGCAGCAAAAGAGTTTATCAACACATAACTCACATTCAAAACATCTTACAATGTATTCCGCAGAGACAAGACATTACAACCTAGAGATCAAAAGCCGATCCAATTTACTTCATAAGATAAAGTCTTCATAACATCAATACCAACAATGAACCTCAAAAGATACAAATCATTTCTCAGTCGATCAATTCTAAGACAAAAGATCTCAAAATATGCCTCCAAAATATGTCCCAATATGATGATCAAGATTTACAATCCTAACTCTACTTATATGCTCACTAGGCCATTACAAAATGGTCCACTTGACCATCTCTAACTATCTCAACCAAACTATTCTATTTTTTCGGTTTCTTCCTTCACCGTGGTTGACTTTTGTCTTTGTCGGCATCTTTCCTATCGGGGGCGATTGTGCACTTTGTGCACTCCAACCCCTTTCCAACATGTACCATGCTCTAGGGGGGTGAATAGAGACTTAATTTGGATATTCATGGATGTCCAAATAAGATTAATCACTCCCATATGTCCTCATTGCGCAGAACATGTTTGGAACAAAGTTCCAAAGAAGGATGGATTTGAGGTCAGAGCAAGGTGGAAAAATGCGGATATGTCGGATCTTACTCTTTATTGAGCAAATAAATATTTAGAAGGTACAATTGATTCACTAAGGAAGTTTCTTTAGAAGCAAACAGATGCTCCAAAGAAGCCCAAGAAAGTTCCAACAAAGACTGCAATAACAATTGAAGATTCAAGGCCAGCTATAGGATTAATATATGTTCCATAAAAGTTTGAAGGTTGGAAAGTAGAATGCTTGAAGATTCTCTAAGCAAACTATGATAACGACAACCAGTCTTTTGCTTGTTACCAAGACATATCAGATGCTTTGAAGGATTTTCCTATTGGACAATTTTTTTATTTTAAGATACTTCTTAAATAGTGCATGCCTTTCTCGAGGTCAAAACATGATGAAACAATGAAGCCCTACAACCCGTTTGCTGCTGATTTCATTAGTCAGGACATGGAAAGCTTGCTGATTTTCAATTTTACAAGTGTCATGATCCATCTTGCGCATGACTGGATTGACAATCCCATCTCATGTTAGTTTGTTTTGATGCACGTCTGATGCAATTCTATGATTGACAAAATAGGTTGCATGGATGGAGAATGCTTTGGATGCAGAATCATCTTTAAGGAAAGGTCCACCGTTAAATTTTGTAAATTAGGTATTTTCTAATGAAAATGAACATTGCAGGCAAGTAGATAGAACACAATTTAAGTGCAATGATATTTAGGGAGGCCTTGAAGAAATGGATCTACGATCTTCGGTTAGCTTGGGATGAGTATAGATTGTCATTTGCTTTAGTGGGGTGAATAGAGACTTACTATGGAGATTCATGGCAGTCCAAACAAGATTAATCATTCCCATATGTCCTCATTACACAGAACATGTTTGGAACGAAGTTTAGAAGAAGGATGGATTTGCAGTTAGAGCAGGGTGGATAAAGGTGGATCTGCCTAAGATTACTCTTCAATGAGCGAATACATATTTAGAAGGTACAATTGTTTCAATGAGGAAGTGTCTTGAGAAGCAGACATCTGCTCCAAAGAATGCCAAGAAAATTTCAACAAACACTGCAACAACAATTGAAGAGATTAAGTCAACTATAGGATTAATTTATGTTCTAGAAAAGTATGAAGGTTACAAAGAAGAATGTTTAAAGATTCTCTAAGCAAATTATGGTAAGGGTTGATGCTCTTTTCCTTGTGACCAAGACATGTCAGTTGCTTTGAAGGAAATTCCTATAGGACAACTTGTTGATTTTAAAATAATTCTTAAACACTACATGCCTTTCTTAAGGTTAAAAAAGGATGAAACACTTGTTGTTGGACCCGAATGCCTAGATGTGAAGACGTTTTTTGGTGAGATGGAAGTGTTGCAAGAAAAGGTTGAGTTATTAAACAATTAGATAGGAATTGAAAAGTTGGAGTGTTTTTTTTATAACAGATGAAGGTGCTCACAACAAAGCATGTTCGTATATTTCAGTATTGAAGAAGATTCCTTTTTCACCCAAAAATCTACTTGGTATTTTTTATGGCTGTTTTGGATTTGAAGCAAAATTCTACAAGGACAAGGGCATAGTGTCCATTGGATATGACTTATTGCTAAGGTTAGATATAGAAAGAAAATTACTATTTACAACATGTTTTTGAAAACGCTAGAAACCAACGCTGTATCCAAAAACATCTGATTCAAAATCCATTACAGTAAACCTGTTTATCAAGCACCTATCCAAGAAATTAGTGGTTTATGTTGTTAAAAAAAATAAAGAATGCACTGAGGGATTGACTTTGTAATCACATTACTTCTAGGCATCCATGCAATTCCAACAATTAAAGTTTACTCTATTAGACTAAATACCACGCTTCAAAACTACTAAATACCTGTTTCAAGACAACAATTATAAACAATTTGCAAAATGAAACCCTTAATTTGACAGTAAACATATAGTAATTCAAAAACAATAAATCCACTGCCTAATATATGTAAGATAATTTAATTTTGTTTTAAGATCATTAAAGAAATTGCATAAATTACATTTGTGGACCCGAAATAAAAGACAATGACAAAAAATTCCAAGGATTAAATATCCCTTTGCAAAAAATTTATGATTTCAAAGGCATTGAAATCACAAGCAAATGTTTTGCTAGCAAAACAAAATCCATTACACTAAATTTGTTTATTAGGCAACTATCCAAGAAATTAGTGGTTTATGTTGTTAATAAAAATAAAGAATGCACTCAGGGCTTGACTGTGTAATCACAATACTCTTAGACAACCATGCAATTCCATGAATTAGAGGTGCCTCTGCTCAACTAAATACCGTTTTTCAAAACTACTCAATTCCCATTTCAAAGCAACAATTATAAACAACTTGCAAAATGAAACCCTCAATTTGACAGTAAACATATAGTAATTCAAACCAACAATAAATCCATTGTCAAATATATGCTAGATAATTTAATTTTGTTTTAAGAACATTACAGAGATTGTATAAATTACATATGTGCACTTCAAATTAAAGACTAAGACTAAAAATTCCAAGGATTAAATTTCGCATTGCAAAATATTTATGAATTCAAAGGCACTAAAATCACAAGCAAATGTTTTGCTAGCACAACTATTGTCGAAAACAGTTAAACATGGTGAAATAATACCTATGAATTTGATAAGGTGGCAAAACCTTTGTCACAAAACCATAGCGTAAACAAAGAACAACAAAAACAAGACAATAAAACCAAATCCAAACAACATCAAAGAATGGCTACCTAAGGTTTTTTTATAAATGTTGTAAAGCAAAGGTGGTGCATCAAACCTGGTGAACTGAAGAGTTTGACAAACTATTTGAAATCCTCATAAGATAAGTCGTAATTAAGATGCAAGTCCAAGTCTGAACGAAACCACTACCGTTCATTCATTGATGGAGCAATGTTGCATTGATGGAACATTGAGTGGGAGCATTGATGGTGGTGAACCGACAATGAAGGGACAATGATAGTGTCTTCTTCATCACACCATATAAGTGACCTAACCACAAAGAGACAACATAGAATTACCCCTAAAACCCTGAGCATAAACACAAGTGACTTGGAAACATGACCAATACTGAAAAACCCTCGGCATGAACAGATAAGCGAGTTGAACCCACAAACCCTCAGCATGAACCCTTCGGCAAGATAATTTTTTAAACATGGAAATTTGTATGCCCAATTTGCAGAGAGATTGTTGTGGAGCTATAGACGTTCCATCTGTGCTTTTTGCAGAGACATGATGGGGTTATTCCTGTTCGATCTCGTGTCCATCCGTCGCTGCTTCATGGTGACTGGTACCTGGAGAAATCAAAGAATGAAGAGCACCATAGTTAAGGACAATAACAAGAAACAGGGGTTAGCACATCAAAACAAGCTGATAGGAAATGGGGTTGTTGTTAACGCAAAAAATTGCTCAACATGATCCGTCTAGCCTACACCATTTGTAGACATCCATCTCCCAACCCATTTGACCCCCACACCCATGTTTAGCCTATGTTTTTCTCCCAAAGGCTAAAAAATAATTAAAAAGGGGCTTCAAAAACCCCAAAAGAGCCAAAATAGGTCACCAAGGAGACAAAAGGATCACAAAGGGGCTAAAAGGCCCAAAAAAGGGCTAAAATCCCTAAAAAGGATTAAATCCCCCAAAAGGAGCTACGAAATATGAAAAAGGGCTTAAAACCATAGGTAGGGCCCAAAACCCTGACCAGGGGCTAAAAGACCTAAGTGGAGAAAAAAGCTATAAATAGAGGGGTGGGGGTCACCATCACACACACTCCCATCTCTCCCCATCGTTAGAATTCCCACATGAGTACCTTGAGAGCCCTTTCACTCTTAGGGTATTCATCCCTCATAGCTCCATTCCTCCATTAACTCATTCCCATTCCCTTTGGTGTGTTGAGCCAAAGCTCCACCCATTTCCAGCCTGTGGAGAGGTAGCTTCAGAGCTTGGGTATGCTGGCACTCTTTCAAACTAGATAAGCATGTATAACGATTTGGCTTGGTTTATTTTATCTTGCAATCTGTAGATGATCATGCTTAGTTTATATCTAGTGGTTTGTTGCAGCGTTTTCTCTGTTTGTTTCTGGCAGTGTTTTGTAGGGTTTTCTTTGTTTTATTCTCAAAGACTCTACCCTTTTGTCCTACAGACAAAAGGGAAGGTGCTTCTACACATAGCCAGGGTTTTTCCTTGGCTACAGTTTAGCGACCATACCGAGTTGACCCCTGGGTTTTGAATAGTTTTCTATAGATCTTTGAATAGTTTCTTAGTAGTTTTCTAGTTAGTTTCTTTCATTTCTATTACTGGTCAAGCCCTCCAGAGGTCGACCCGAACCAGTTCTACCATAGTACCAGTTACTGTCGACCGTTCTTAGTTCCAATTTAAAAAAATTTCAGTTTACGGGCCAAGTCGGCCCTTTCGGGCCGAAATAAGCGACCCCTCTCCTATTTTAGGCCTAAAGAGGTGACCCCCTCACCATATTGGCCCCAACATGAATGACCTGCCTCTATAGGCTCAATTGCCTATTTCAGGCTGAAAAGAGTGACCCAGTCACCTATTTAGGCTCGAAAAGAGCGACCCAGTCACCTATTTAGGCTCGAAAAGAGCGACTTGTAAAAAACAAAAAATTATAAGGCCAGAAGAGACCCAGTTGTTTTCTACATTCGACTTCTTGTTTGATTAACTATTTAAATGTCAATATGCTTACTATGCTATTAATTCCATACTAGTTTAGCTTTAGTCTTTCATAGTTAAATACATTGAGAATTAAACTCCGTGTTCAGCCCTTCCTCCTCTACTCAGTCATCACCCTCCTGGGTATGAGATAAGACAGAGGGTTGAGAAAGCATAGTAATAGGCACCTGTTCTTTATATTGCTCTAAATAAGTGTCTTGGAAGCTAGAGGGGGTGGAGACCGTTGGGGGTCTCACAACGTTTGCGTCCTCCCTGTTGAGCAACCTTGCATTTGAGGAGTGACCTGTGGATCTACGGGTGGACTTGTTCCCACTTTGATGAGAGCCCATCACTCCTTCTTGGCCTAAGAGGGATAAAAAATAGGGCAGTCACACTGTAGATTAACATTTTACAGTCTTATAGTGCACTTTGGTTCTGTTCATTTTTGCTTGTTCATATGTTACAAGTTATGTTTCCCATTGCCTAAACTGTGCAGAATTTCCAGTACCACTTGATTATCACATGATTAAAAAATAATAAAATAAACATAACTCAATACAAAGTACACACATAACCATACCAAATAATTCAAGCAAACTCGGTTCATGACCCCAAGCGAGCCTCTAAAAGTAACCAATTTACTTTAATTCAAAAGTTTGTAGTTTGAAGACATAAGTCCTCGATTACCTTAACCAGGGGAAGTGCTTGGGATATGCCTTAAAACTCATTGTGAGGAGTACCACGGGAACCCCAAAGTAGGTGGCCAATGAGAGTAATTGCCAAACGAAATGGGCAACAACCCCTACTGATTGACTAGAACGCCTATGAGGAAAAAGCCAAGAGTTGTCTTCTGGCAGTCTTGGTGGTCGAGTGACCACTTGTAATCCAATAGGAAACCATTGAAACCGGGGTCCAATTTTCATTACCGGTAACTATCAAACAGACCCCAATGATCCACCACACTCTTCCTCATGTCTAGGAGGCGATCCAGCTCAATTCCGATCTTTAGACCGTCACCGTCGAGACCACTCTCGACAGCCTTCCTCACCATTAGAAGGAAATACAACCTCTGATTCTAACTTGGATTCTTGCCAATCTGAGCCACATTTTCACATCGTACCATCTAGCCCCATGGCTAGCGTAAATCCTGACCCCTTCTTTGGAGGGACGATTGGCAGTGGACCCATGTCCATTCCTCACATTGCAACCACAATTGCAGCTAGCTTCTTTAGCACTGCTACAAACGCCATGGTGAGTTCGCAACCCATTAGCGGTGGTCCCACACCAACCCCTATAATTACCACAGTACTACCATTCATACCTAAGGGCAGTGGCCCTTCCACAACTGTTTCGACTATCCCCATTGCAGGAAGTCAGTTTTAGGTACCCCCAGTCACGTAGGGACACAAGACTCCTGCAAATCTCAACGTTGTTTCCATCCCCCCTCACACCAGCCTTGGGTCTAACCTCCCATTCATGGCTCATCTAAACTTGCCTGATTTGGCCAGATTGACCAACGACGTAATCTGTCATCAAGCCCATTGGCCTCCCATGCCATCCAAACTCCCCTCAGACATTCCAAAGTTTGAAGTGAAGGTAGGGGAGTGCCCCCAAAAACACATCATGACATTTCATCTATGGTGCTCATCAAACAACATTATGGATGATTCGATCAGACTCAGGTTGTTCCAGTGCACCCTCACAGGCGTCGCAGCCAAGTGGTACATTGAGCTTTCGCAAGCTTCCTACCCGAGCTTCAAATCTTTAGCCTTCATGTTCTTGCAGTATTTCCAACTCCCCATCCGTTATGACGAGGGAGTGGAGATACTCCTATCTTGCATCCAAAGTACAACAACTCACATAACCGACCACATCCACGAGTGGTGACGACTTCGCAGCCTGTGCAAGATCAAGATTGACGACATAATCTTCCTTGATTGGTTTTTGAAAACCTTACTACTGCCCATAGCTAAGGACGTTGCCTCCGAACGTCCCCAAACCGAGGAAGAGGCCATCATGAAGGCCCAACAATTTGACTTGATCTATGCTCAGTCTGGATACCTTTATACCATAATTCCAAACGCCCCTCGTGTCGACACCTCCCATCGCGATGCGCTAGGGGCATCCCATGCCATGGATGGAATTATAGGTTGTATCTCCCATCACTCACAACACCATGCGGCACCACCTATGATGCCGCCACACCCAAGCAACACCCCTAGCGTTACCCACCCAAATCAATCTCCCAACTACTTAAGGATGATGTCTCATTCCAAAGCCACAACCTCCTATGCACAACCCGCGCCACAACAACATAGCTATGCACCAACTTGGCCAACACAACAATATTCGGGACAAATCTCTGAATTTATAGCTCCCCCAGTCTACTATGTACCACCTGTGCAAGCCTCTCTAGCCCTCCCCCCAGCTCCATCAGCACCCCTGGGACAATTTTTTGCTCAGCAGAATTGTCCCAACCAACTAACCCCCAAAAACCAACAAGGGTAAGGTAGAAATAACTAAGCTAGGAATCGGGGTAACAACCAACAACAAGGAGGTGCCCCACATCCAAATCCTCCAAAGAACACTGGAGCAAACTGAACATCTCAAAATTCCCAACAACCTAACCCACCTAGATGAAACAATCCATTACGGACAAATCAACCGTGCAAACTATGCGACGTCTACAGTCACTATACGCATGAATGCCCCTTCATGGGTCGTGCTAAGCAGGCCATTCAGAATGAAGTTCAGTACGATACAAATGCAGCAGTCCCAGCTCAACCCAACCTAACACCACTAGGTCCTCCACCCATGGTGCTCCAGAACCCGTTACCACTCCAAGGGTTGGTAGCAACCGCACCCATGCCCCCACCTGCCCCTACAACCCCTGCTGCGGCCCCGCATACAGAGACACGGGTTCATCACCTGCTAGCCATGACAACTAATGAGGTCAACTTACAGACTAGGCAGAACCAATATGGGTCCACTACCAAAATCGATGCCCCATCAATGACATCCATGTCCAATGCCACCAACATTCCCCTCCATCTTTCTACACCTCCCTTTGATGGGACAACCTGAGGACCACGACCCCCCATGTAGCGGATTGCCAACAATGCCACAACTAGAGCTACAGTGAACGATAGCATCATTGATGACTTGGCCCAGTCACCTATGACCATGTCTGCTCTAGAAGTACTGAAGACATGCCCACCTCAGTGGAAAGCATTGTTAGTTTCACTTGGTGTCGTAGAACCCTTCGAATTCAAATTCATTACCTTCGATTTGGACAATGGAGAGCCCAGGATTCCATCCACAATCACCTTCCAAATTCAGGTCTCAATCCATAATTTGGTGGTCCATCGATGCATCGTCAATGAAGGGGCATCCACCTGTGTGATGCCAACATCTATCTGACAGAAATTCAGGTCCCCTACCCTTCAACCGTCTACCACTACACTTCACTCCTATGATGGTCACCCCACCAAGGCCCAGGACATCCTTCCACACATCCCCATATCATTAGCTGGTAAAATGGTGTTGATTGACATAGAGGTTTTCAACGCGCAGTTGGACTATAACCTTCTCTTGGGACGAAGTTACATGTACGCCATGAGAGCCGTGACATCCACTGTGTTCCGCCTTATAATGTTCCCCTATGACGGGAAGATAGTGACGATAGACCAACTAACATACCACGATCCACAAGGGCCGATCGCACCAACCAATGTTATCCCCACTGTGGATACTTCCTTCGACAGCACATCCATCCCTTCATTATTGGCTATAGGCCCTGGGTTGTTCACTGATATGTCCATGACGACTTCCTTCCCCTTGGTACCACCTCCATTGACACTAAGTAGGATTACGGATTTGTGCATGCTCTCATCCAGCACTGTTGCACCCAAACTCCAACTGCAGCCGCAACCTTATCTGCAGCCACAACCTCATCTACAGTCACAATCCCATCCACAGCCACAACCCCATTTGCAGCTGCAACTCCATCCACAACCACAACCCCATTCGTAGCCACAACCCCATCTACAGCTGCAACCTCAACCTCAGTCAATAGGGAACTATTGGGGTTCATTCCCGATCAACACGATCCTTTTCCTTTTCCTTTTCCTACCATCCGGGATCATGAGTAATCCTGTCTTGGAAACCCGCAATTTACAGGATTTCCACTGGGAGTTCCTGTGTGGTACCTTGAACCAACTACCCTACCTTTGATGCCCCAGGATGTGTTGACTCATGTCCAACCAATTGAGATGTTGTCGCACCTACCTCCTGGTCCATCAAAGACTCCTCCTGTCTCCAGGCCTGCGCCTCTTCCTCCAACAAAAACTAGGGGCAAGGCCACCAAAACCACAACCAATACCATTTACATGATCTCTAGAACCAGTCTCCCTTATGTCTCGTCGGCCATGGAAGATCGACCTGATCTATCCCGACACCACTTATGCGATGATAGAGAGATCTGTAAGACCGCCTCCGGTTTTACTCCATTCCCTTTAAACCATAGTGTGGAATCAGTTCTTCCATAAAATACCAGATTATGTCACCCCGCCTTGGAAATGAGCTTCATCTTAGAAAGGGGTCATACCTGTTCACTGACTCTGACGGTCGCCTCTTGAAGGATCCCCATAATGAGCTCTATCTCAAGGAGTGCTATGCTTGACGTCACTCACCATGCTTACCCTTGTAGGATAGTGTTTCTTTCATATTTTGCATTGTTTTTTACCATGAGTCAGTGACCCCATCCATTAGTGGTTCCATGTCTAGTTGTAGTGAGTCCATTGTAGAACTTTGTTGTATCATTTGCATGTGAGCAGGTGGATATGATCCCTAACCCTACGCCACAGGTATCCCACTGGATGGTGTGGTCCCACATATGCACATGCACACGATATGTCACACGTATGATCTAGCTACCACCATGCTAGCATACCATCAGGTCCCTAGAACTATCCTAGAGGTCGAGGCCTCTCCGTATCTCCTCAGTTTTCCATGCTCACGTATGGATCATCCTCTACTGGAATAGGAAGCTACCCCATTGTGAGAAAAGCTCTTGGGTCGAGAAACGACCTTCTAGACTGCCTCCCTCTCTACTAATTCTCAGGTCCATTTCCCAGAGTCACGCTAATTTGCGTACCACCATGTGAATCGCACATTGTATGTTGAGCTAGCTTCGTACCCATAGGCCCCCATTTGGTCTAGTTTTTCCATGTGCATCACTAACCTAGGGGTGGCACCATTAGCTGCTAGTCCGAGTCATCCAGAGTCTGTTGGAGATACCCCTCACACCTCTGGGTTCAGTTTTCCATCCTCTGTCTTTTGATGAGACCATTATCTCATGTTTAATACTTGCTTCTCCAGACCTTTTCCCAGAGGTCACCTTGATTTGCATGCCTCTACTACATCGATTTGTGTCCATTTTCCGCGAACTGTCTCGTGCATGTATTGGTATGTTCAAGAGCCACTTGCTCCATCCATGCTGCACAGTTGGTCACCTTTGACCACCTTTCACTATCCTGCCATGGGGCACCACTAGTTCCCTCGGCTTGGTTGACCATAACAGAGTTTTTGTTAAGCTCTTTTATGACTCCTAAAATAATGAAAAGATTGTCGAGCGCCCTTGCTTCCTTTCCCACTTGTTAAAGTATAGGAAAATGCGTCTACAAAGTCTCGTGTATCTCCTTTTGCGGACTATATAGACTACCACATGAAGAGGACCACCTTGGCACATTCAATCCAAGAATGTTTCCCCCTGCATCCTTTTGTGCTTTCTCAAGCATTGGGACTAAACTTTACGAAAAATCTCACCATGGGTTGTCTTTAAGCTCTTTTCCAGCCTTCTTGTCAAGAAAAGATCATTGAGCAAACTTGGTTTCGTTCATGCTCGTAAAAGTATCTGAATGACCATCCAGTTAGTATAGGTTTAACCTTTTCCACCCTGATTGGACTACCAATGGTAAAGAAGTCTCCCATCCCCTAAAGGATGGGCGAGCTCTCCTACGTACACTTTTATCCTTTTTTGGGCACAGGAGAATATCAAGGAAAAAAATACCCCATTGGAGTCTTCTTCATGCTTTTAGAGTCTATAAAATTGAAAGCACCATTGAGCATTTACTTTCTCAGGCTCGCTCAAAATCCACGAGATCATACCACAATGGTGTCTTTTGGCGCCACCCCGCATGTTACAGTTCGACAACATTCCCCATTTGGGTTGCCTTTGTTCAGAGTATTCTGCGATGAGTCTTCCTTGGATCCCATGAATACCAAAAGTGTCTACCTCCCCCAAGTACTTCCCATCTGTAGTTACATTCTCGGTATTACAGCTATGATCCCTCTCATATGAGTCAGTTTCATTTGCTGCCAGGTCAGCCCTACCGTCATACTATGAACAAAGGAAGTTTGATTCCCTTGTACCCCTCCCGCCCCTGTTCCCCAATTCAGTGTGTTAGTCCCCAGATTGTCTCACACCCTTGGTTATCTCGCTCGCACTTTTGGTCAAGGAAACATCATTGCCTTGGTCAATTGCAGGTCTCCCTCTGTCGACGACAACACATCTATTCTAGAGGATAGACCCAGAGGTCCCTGTATCCTAGTTTCATTAACCTCATTGATGAGTTCCTTGGACCACTTGAGAGGAGTCCTTAGTGCCTCTCGGGATGGTTGTGTCTCACGTGGTCGACTTCAGCCACATCATCACACCGTTGAGATTCGTACAGGGTATTGGTCCGTGCAGTATTTGGTCGAAGACCCCAAGTGTCACCTGACTCTATAAGCACATTGGTGAGTCTATGAAGGGACCCAGACAAGTTCATGTCCCTTGTGATTTTCGGGTTGCGTTTGAGTCAGTGTTCAGAAGCACCATAGTAGTGCTTCTGTATAGATTCATGATTGATGCAGAATATTGTACCACAGAGACTCTGACTCTCCGTCGGTAAGTCCCTACAGTTATGTACCTCTCCAGATCCAACAGACCATCAATTATGAAGATATAGCATTCCATGAGAATGCCATGGGTCCAATGTATCAGTTCTTCAGATCAGTATTGCATTGATCCTCTCATTGAGGCCACCATTATGTAACAACAGTTGTACATGATCGGCTCTTGTATTTTGGAGCCTTGATCAAATTATTCTTTTTGACATTGTTACGAGCATGGGTATGCCTTCCTCGTCCATATATATGTCACATATTCTTTGTATCTCACCCATTGATGGGAACCATATTAATACAAAAACCAAAGCCACCACGTCTCAAACGAGGACGCAATGCTTCTTCATAGGTCTCTCCACAATATCCAGGATCCTATGATGTTTGTCGGCCATACGATGAGCTCCTGCCCTCACACAGTAGGGGGCAATTTGTTAACACAAAAATTTGCTCAACATGCTCCGTCTAGCCTACACCATTTGCATACATCCATCTCCTAACCCATTTGAACCCCACACCCATGTTTAGCCTATGTTTTTCTCCCAAAGGCTCAAAAATAATTATAAAGGGGCTTAAAAAACCCCAAAAGAGCCAAAGTAGCTCACCAAGGAGACAAAAGGCTCACAAAGGGGCTAAAAGGACCAAAAAGGGGCTAAAATCCCTAAAAGGGCTTAAATCCCCTAAAGGATCTATGAAATAAGGAAAAAGGGCTTAAAACCCTAGGTAGAGGGGTGGGGATCACCATCACACACGCTCCCATCTCTCCCTGTCATTAGAATTCCTGCATGAGTACCTTGAGAGCCCTTTCACTCTCAAGCTATTCATCCCTCATAGCTCCATTCCGCCATTAGCTCACTCCCATTCCCTTTGGTGTGTTGAGCCAAAGCACCACCCATTTCCAGCCTGTGGAGAGGCAGCTTCAGAGCTTGGGCATGGTGGCCCTCTTTCAAACTAGATAAGCAAGTATACCGATTTGGCTTGGTTTATTTTATCTTGCAATCTGTAGATGATCATGCTTAGTTTATATCTAATGGTTTGTTGCAGGGTTTTCTCTGTTTGTTTCTGACAGTGTTTTGTAGGGTTTTCTTTGTTTTATTCTCAGAGACTATACCCTTTCGTCCTATAGACGAAAGGGCAGGTGCTCCTAGACGTAGCCAGGGTTTTTCCTTGGCTACAGCTGTCAATCCAGCTGTGCGCTATAAAATCGAAAATCAGTAGGCTTTCCATGTTTCAACTAACGAAATCAAAAGCAAACGTGCATCAAAACAAGCTATCAAGAGATGGGGCTGCCAATCTAGTTGTGTGCAGGACGGACCATGAAACCTGTAAAATAAAAAATCAACAAGCATGTCATGTTCTCACTGACTTATTTTTAGAGTGAACGAGA
Source organism: Pseudotsuga menziesii (assembly GCA_001517045.1). Lineage (NCBI taxonomy): Eukaryota > Viridiplantae > Streptophyta > Pinopsida > Pinales > Pinaceae > Pseudotsuga > Pseudotsuga menziesii. Next base: position 828,063 of record LPNX010416963.1, read on the forward strand.
AAGCCATACTCATGTTACCAAATAAGCATGCATCAAAACCCAGTTAACAAAATACCTATCAAGACACGCGATACATTTGTCCAAAAACCATCAACCAGACTGATGAGAAATCTTCGATACTTCATCTCCATTGTTTATCGCATTCGGCGTAAATATTTGATTTTAAATCTTCATGTTTTAATAACACCATTTCAAATCTGAAATAAAACTATTATGCTATTATATTATAATTAAACACTATGTTAAATCTTTATTGAAAAGTACAATATTTATTAAAAAGTACAACTCTAGAATACAATGATTGTTGTCACTTTTCATTTTAATGTGTCTCTTCAATATTGTTATTATTATATTTATAAATAGGTGTTATTTTAAGATTATGCATGCATATACAAAATTAATATGTTTACAACTATAAATTAATCTCGGATTTCTATATTATATACACATTAAGGAAAAAAAAATGCATGTTTTCGTTTAGTGTATAACTTGGTTTAAATTTTATACTATAAGTTCAATTATTTTAATTAATAACTATTTATTTAAGTAAAACTATTAAATATCGATTGCAATATTTCATATGTTGAATGTCGGTTTCAACGTGAATAAGTGTCTTTGTCTAATATCTCTTTCCTCAATTATGTTGCATGGATGTGTTTGTAATTATCATTTTTTATATATGGATAATTGATGTGATTTTAAAATTTAATATATACGGTTTTAATTTTGTTATTAAATTTATTTTAAGAAAAGGTTATATCTTGTTTTAATGTCTACTTATATATTGTTTTAAATGTGGGGCATGTTTATATTTTACTCTTCTAATTGTAGCAACATCATGTCATGATATGAATTTGTAATGTTTTGAGTTTGGTAAAATGTATATGGATGAGTTAGCTTAGACTTTCTAACAACTTTTTTAACAAATCATGGTTGTAAATATGAAAGGCCTGAAGTTTTGGGGGTTAAAGTTTAATGGGATAAATTGCTTTGAAAAAAAAATGTTGTGGAAACACATTGTAATAATACGTGAATTCATTGACACTTTACGCATTAGAGGTTGGGAATCATGTACAAGTTATGATGGAATAAATAGCCAAATGATATAGGTCATCATGTGGATATTCAAAACACTCAAATATCAAAGGTGTTATGTTTTCCAGGTCCTCTCTTGTTGTATTTGTACTCTCTCATATAAACTAGTTGAAGCTTTAGTGAGACAGTCATCAATCTTGATATGGTATACAATTGTGAGACAATCATTACTCTTACAATGGGATTCAATTGTTAGCCAAGGGAGTCGACTCACATGAAATCAACAAAATATATTCACATTCTTAAGAGTAGATCCACTTAGATGTTGAGTCTGATTTCAATAATGAATTTTACACTAAGAGTGTATCTACAAAAAAATGGAATTTCCTTTCATGAATATTCCCTACAACTCATCTTATAACAAAAGTCACGTTGACCATTTATTATTGAGAGATCTCATAATCAATATTTGAACCCTTAGACTGAATTAGAATAACTAGCAAGAACTAGGAACAATCACACCAACATTCCAACTTAATGGATTAATGCTTTCTACACATAAACCAATATACATTTCATCTCCTTCACAGGGATCTTGAAATATGTACAAGGAAAGGATGTTCATGGGTGATTTCCCAGGCTGGTTTTCAACTTTTGGATATATACTCCTTGTGTTATTATGTTAATATTTGTCCATTTGCATGAATGAATGTTCTTTTCTTTTCAACTTCCCATTGGTGTTTCCTTTGGTGGTGATTTCTCGTTGTTCACAAAATCTAGAGAAATATTAAATGATAACAACCATGAATGATCATCTTGTATACTGAGCAATCCTTTCCATATGAATTCATTAACCTATGCGAGCACTAGTGAGAGAAATTTGGGGGTTTTTTTCTAAAGAAAATTGAAATAACTAAAATTTGCCTTTCGTAATTGATGCATTGTCCAATTGCATCCATGCTTTCGAATTAAAAGGGTTCAAAATACTTGATATGCCTTTTTAGTAAATATCATAGTTACCTAAAAAAACATTTTTTTCAAAGTCCAAATCTATGTGGTCGGTATAAGGCTACACAAACAAAACTCTTTTTTTTTTCAAATATTAAAAAACAACATCTTAAGAATGACCTCAAAGTACATGTTTGTGGGCTAAACAATAGGCAAAGAATAATGGCACATAAATTTGGAAACAATGATATTTTATTCTTATATACATTAATATTTTGCAAATACTTATACTCATGATTCTAACAAAGTTTAGTCCTTCATGTAAAATATCTTGAATTTCTAACAATATAGTGATAGTCCTTACATACAAATTGCCATAATAAGACCAAGTCCACTTGTTACTTTTTTCTTTCTTTGAATATGAGTGATTTGTTGCATCAAACATTTCAATGCATATATCAATATTTGGTATTGAATCAAGTTTTCAATGACTCAAGAAACCATTTCTATAGAGAGTGTAAATAAAAACTAAGTTACGTAGTTATGGACACACCTGTTTTGCACCCTAATTTAAAGTTTTCTTATAAAATTGAACCTTAAAATTTACCTTAATTTTCAAGGTTTATATATATATATATATATTTCTCGATGACACAATAAAAATTTAGGATCTCAATTCCTTTGGTAAATTAGTCAATGGGGTTTCCTTAGCATACTATTAGCTATTGCAAATTATATTATCATATAGATTTTAATTTATGTACTACGTGAAAATGGATGTACCTTTGAATCATAAGCATAATGGATAAATGCTCTATTAAATTTCCATGAGGTAATCAATATGTAAGATAAGAAAAACATCGGTGGTCTTGTGTTGGATGTTCAAATCCTATTGTCTTTAATAGCTTGTAGCGTTTTTTTCTATTTGAATTTTTGTAAGGACTATTAGAAGTTGACTTTGATGAGGAAATTCCTGTTGTATCAAATATAGGAATAGTAGCCCTAGCTATTCCTTCATATTTTTTCAATATTTTATTTGATAAAATTAGAGTATGATGGAAGGTTACATAAACTTTCGCGATGTTATGATTTGTTCATTACTTGTATTTTTGTTGTATTATATATGGTCTACGAAACTGATGTATGTATGGGGACAATGAAAGGAGGGCATAAATTTTTTCTTGTTTTGTGTCATTATAATAGGGTATATGGAAATACATAATTAACACATGCACCTCTACGTGTAAAACTAATAGGTTCGGTGGAGGGTGTCAGTCTAAAAGTCAAAGGTTAAAGTGGTAGGGTTTTTGTCTGCATGTAACTCCCTGCATTAATGGAGCAAAATCTATAAACCGTGGGACCGTGTGTAAATTGATCTAGAATTGAAAGAGACCGAGATACAGGTGGTGCCACAAGTATTCCATTGGTTAGTGCCACAAGTATTCCATTGGTTCGAACTTGTCTAGGATTTGATTGAGCGCCATTAAATATGCAATTTCACATTCCACTTATTTACATCTTATCTTTACCAAGCACGCTGTTCATGTAGAATTGTATAGGGAAGGCTACTAATAATCGAGTAGATTGTTATGCTTTGTATTTGGGTTTATAACATGTTGTTTCTGAGGGATAACAATTGTGAATTCTTTCTTGATCATTTTTCAAGCTAGACAAGGAAATGAATTCAAGGTTAAAATAGCAAATAGACTCCAAAAACATAGAATACCCTTATTTCTGTGATTCTGAATGTTTTTCTTATACATGTGAAGAGAGAAAATAACAACGGTGATGATAAGCAAGCAAATGAAGCTTCTAAGGTTTCTCGAGGAAACATAAGGAAAAATGAGGGCCCAATCACCATGTATTGGATTTCCTAATCGTCTTCCTAGAGCATCAATGGATAAACTTTGTATGGTTATAACCATCTCATCAACAAGTCGTTGTTTGATGTAATTAAATGTTTACAATAAATGCCAATATTATTTGGTTCAATCTAAGTATACATTATTTTGAGACTCTTTTGTACACCTATCATCATTATGAAGGGAAATTCTTTAATGGTTATCTTACAGTTCCTTCCATGGCCTTTAAGATGAGAAGCCTCTCGCTTAAGATTACATTGTATTGAAGCTAGCAGTTGTTTCGTGAGTAGAAGGAACAATATTCTCTCTAAAATTGGAATGGTCATTTTGGATACAATATTTGATGTAACTACCTTTCCCTTTTCACTAAGGGAGTGGCTTATGGATGCCATTTCTGGCAGGTATACTTCAAGTGTTTATTTAGAGGAAGATTTTGAAATTGGGCAATAGGAGAATAAAGAATTTGTTGCTCTTAGGCACTATAGTGGTGAGAATGTATGGTTAGATGGAGGCCTAGCTATAACAACCATTAATTCTGAACAAAATTGGCACTTGAGCACTGGTTTCTTTGTGTTGGAGAAGCTTAATTTCTTGGTAATATTTATGTTCTTTTGTTCTTTTAGAGTCAATATGGAGTGGGATGATAAGATTCAGGAGATGTATAAGGAAATAAATGATGCATGAGCAAATATCTGAAACATCAGAGCTAGTGTCCGTTGGATGAATTTGTAACTGCATAGCATGATATATTCAAATAGATAGAACTATGCTTAAATGCATAGTATTGGATTGTGTTTGGACAATATGAAAGGAAACATGAGGGTTCAAGATGCCAATTTGGAAGGTCTATATAATTGATAGGATGATTCAAAAGATAATATTATAGTTAATGAGGCCCAGATGAATCAAATTCTGGATACACTTGATTGACATGAAGAAATGTTGAAAGATAAATATTCTAGGTTGACAAAGCAGATTGGTAGTAAGGGTAAAGAGGACACCATTGTTCAACAGGATGAGGGTGATGCTATCAATGTTTCTATCTTAGAGGACCATGGAAGAATAGTGGAAGGAAATGTTGGTTAAGAAGAGAGAAATGTTGATAATGACCAGGTCATGGATAGTCAATTTAGCTCCACTTAGTATTTATCTTTTATCACTTTTGATCTAGTTTATGAAAGTTTTTTCCATCCTGTATTAGGATTGTTTGTAAATTTTATAGCACAACAGTAGTTGAATTTCATTTATAACAAGCTTTTGGAATTGGACTTGTGTTTATAGTACCAATTTTGTAATGGATGATATAAGAAAATATCTTGAACAAGGTCTTTTTTATGTTGATTTAATTCACCCTTCATATAAAATTTGATAACCGTGTTTGTAAAAAGAAGATTTTAATATATAAAAAGGAAAGGGTACATTATGCATAGTCTATTGTATGTTACAAATAGGGACACTAGGTGAGGCCCACATATATAGAGGTATCCAAACCAAGAACTTTACCTCGAGACCTCCTATTTGTTTTCATAACACTCCACCACTCAAGCCTATATTCCATTGGGAATGTGTGTGTGTTCTAGTTAAATTATCCGAAGGAAAATATTTGGCGATTTATACTCGTTTTGAGGATGGTACACAAGGTAAACCTTGGATTCTTCAAGGCATAAGGCCAAGTAAAAAACAAGGCTCGAATTTGTCATAACAACATACTCATTATGAGCTCAAAATGTCACTTCCGGTAATATAACCTTGGTAGGGAGGATAACACTATATCCCACAACCACTGAAATAAACACAATTTTATATATTAGGGATAATCCCTATGTACTTCCCCTCATTTTTAAGGATGGGACCTAGTGTAAACCCTAGATTTTCTAGGGCACAAGGCCAAGCCAACAATATGACATGAAGTCATTGAAAAAATATACTCATTATGAGCTTAACATGTTACTTATGGGAATAGAACCTAAGTAGGGAGGATAACACTCCATTCCATAAGCATAGGAGTTACACCCAATCGACAATTCAAACACATACATATTCCAAGAAAAAGAAACATAAATTCCATTCAATTAGAAAAGAAAATACATTTTGCAAGTGTCGAAAGCATATTGACAAAAACAAAAGAAAAATATCCTATGTTAAGTGAGGTCTATTGCTGAAATATAACAAATATTCCTCAATACTTTTCAATTCTACTGGGAAAAATAAATTCCAAACCATTACATAATTCTGGAGAATTTCGAGAGGAACAAGTGATATCCAAAATTACAAAACATAGTTGAGAATTACGCCATGTTATTTCTCTATGAAGTTGTGAAATTATGAGAGGAACAAGAGATATCCAATTCAATAGCTATGCTCTTTTCCCTAGAACACACCATCGAAAAAATGCTAGAGATATTCCTTATTAATAATTAGATTCCCAACAACACGCTCCAAAATTTGATTCACCACCTGAGAGTAATGAGGTAATAATGCTAAAAATTGCATTGAAATCTAAAAAGTTACAGGTAACTTCTCTTCAAAGATGGTTGGGTTGTGTACTAACCATACTCCCTAGAAGAAGACTAAGAAATGACCCACAATTGAGCCCTCATCCACAACACCTTTAGCTTTAAATAGTATTCATCCTCTTTCCAAAATTGTTTCGAATAGGAATAGTGAAGGGAGAGATGATCATTAGGTTCCTCATTAGATCAACACATCAAACATATTCTCAGTCCTTGCTTGTTCCTCCATTTCATCCTATCTCATGTCAAAACTCACCTATTTATAATTAAATAGAGGAGGAGAATGCTCTTCGGAGGAAAACTTGTGCCACCATCATATAACTTCCCTACCCATTCCTTCCTTTATATCCAAATATATTTTCCAAGTAATGACCCCCCAAACAATTATAAATCCACACCAACTCATTCTCCTGTTAACTAATGCATATATGTTCCTTATTCAATTCTATAACAAACCAGTCCCAACACAAAACCCGCTCACCATCCAGTCATATATTGCATGCCTGCAACCACCCTTGTTTCCATATATGAGTTGAGTGAGGGTCTGCAAATGTATTAAATTTACTTTGCCTTGTTTTCTAAAAAAGTGAATAAGCTCCCCTATGAGTTGTATCTCGGGACCACAACCATGATAGAATTAACACCCACCCTTATCAACCTTCTAGAACCAAACTTCCATGGAAGAAAATGGCCAAGAATGGGAAAGGCCAGTGTTAGCACTTTAAACTGGTTAGATATTGATAAGATTCACTTGTTGGGACTATGAACACAATTATCACCAAACCTGGGGGAATACACTTAGAAATTATAATCCTTCACCATATTTTAACGTGGGTTAAAACTTTCCTAAGGATTTGGTGATTGACACCTGATTAAAATGTCAAATAATTTTAACCCCCAACCCCTAAGTCCTTTTAGAGAGGAAATTATATTATAACTCACTAAATGAGGGCCTTAATATTTGCTACTACATTTCCATAGATAATTAAAACAATTGGCAATACTATTTAGAGTTCATTTTGGGATATGGGCCATTAAAGTCAATATACTAAAACAACCTCCAACATTGATTTAATTAGCACTAGATTCCCACCACGAGAGAGACAACAATTCACCATTTCTCAAGCTTGGCGATGATCCAACTCCAATATGCTTTGCCATACTTATTTGGATTAAATATGTACCCCAAATACTTAATGTCATCCTCCAAATTATATATAGAAAATGAAAACATATCTTCCCAGAAAGACGAACATATTCAATAGTGAAATGCATCGCTAACTTACCAATGCTGATCTCCATACTTGTCACTAGACAAAAAAGTCATTAATGTCCTTGTATGGCCTTCCCTCCACTAAATTTAAACAAGACAAAAGTATATCACCAATGAACAACATGTGGGTCAAATGCTCATGCCCACCAAAATTGATCCCATGGATCTACCCTTGTCTCCTCACTGCTTGAATATCACTATTAAGACCTTCAAACACTAAGAGGAAGAAGTAGGGGGATAGAGGAAACCTTTGCCTCAGACAATGAGATGGTTTTAAAATATCAAATCCCAATTCGGTAATTAAAACTACAAAGAGGACAAGATTGCATACCCCATAATCCACTTAACATTGTCCAAATTGAATACCACATGAAGCAAGAGGAGCCTAATGTAAAACCAAGGAACACAATCATAAGCTTTTGATAGATCTAATTTAATGATAATGGAAAAAATATGAGTTATCTTTTGCGAATGCATATATTCCTAAGCATCCGACTGAAGTCCATGGCGTCCTCCACAACATTAACTAGATCATCACCAATGAAATACAAAAATTCTTCAAAGAACTCAACTAACCAACCATCCAACCCCATATTCTTATCCCTATGGAATGAACATGGGTGACCTAAACTCATCCTTGTTCATAGGCCTAAATTTCACATTCTCGTTCTCCTTAACCAGTCTTGGATTAAAATATGTCAGTTTCAATACCTCCCTAATGCTAGCTCTCATAAGGTTGTTTGAAGATTATATTGAAGTGCTTAACCCCCAATTGTGTTATCCCATGAAACCCTTAGACCACCCGAACCAATTCATATTTTATATCCAAAACTATATTAAAAATACTTTAGTTCTTAGCGAAGTTTTGAAAAACAAATCATATTCTGGTCACCTAAGGCTAACAAGAGAGCTGAGACTTTAGCCTCAATTCCTTCTCCCTATCCCTCCTCTACTATCCTCTTATGATCTACTTTTGGTCCCCTGCTTTAATAAACAATTTATTACATGCTATGAAAAACTCCCTAATATTTAATTTTCCACTTCTAATATCAAATTGTCGCTTTTAAGGTGATGCTCCATACCCCCCTCGACCACCTTCACTTTTAATGTGTAGAGAAAAGAGGTGAATTGAAATCCATAACTCTCACCCAATTTTTCATCAAAGTGATTCCAATATTGCTTCACAATATGTTATACGTCTTCTTCCTCCGACCAACTTGAGTTATACTTGAATGGTGATCCTAGCTTGTCATCACCCAAACATATCTCCAAAAATATTAGGAAATGATAAAAATATGCTACTAGCCACCCATGATTGGTATTCTTCCATAATCTACCAGATGTTGTCATGTACTAAAAAAATGGTCAAGTCTCTTTGTAGTCCCCTCTAGTCCAACCTGATTGTTACACCAAGTTGGTCGAAGTTGGCAAGGTTCAACGTCAACCCATTCCGCCTCTTCAAATTTGTCTAAGAAGTACTAAGTAAGATAATCTTATTGGGTTAAATAACCCAATATTTAATCATATGGACGAAAGTGAGATTGAGGTCCCTCTGATAACAAGATTATTCATTTTAAAACACTACACTAAAGATAGATTGTCCCAAAAATCCTACCTCCCCTCATATAGGCCATAAATATTAAGGATCATAAATTATTTGTCCAACCCCTTACAATATAACTCTATGGACAGGACCAAATGAACTATAGAATTTTTTTTTTTTATTATTTCTAGTTATTACGCCCCTAGAAAGATCGTCCGTGTCCAACACAAGAATCTCCTAATCCCCAAACCTCTTGCACAACACGCATACCAATTGCTTCCCCTAACTCATTGATTCTTACATCAATATCACCTTAAGCTTATCCATGTTTTTAATTATTTTGAGGGAAAGTAGTTTCACCTTCCCTCCTTGGCATCTGACATTTACAAAAATAATTTCATTTAGGCACTCCTTTAGGCGATTTTCCACTTCGAGGACCCCTAAAATTAATTATCGTCGACCCTAACTAACCTTCGTAATGGTTACTTCTTGAGCATGTTTGATGGTCAATTTCCATCTCGATATTACATGACTAGTCTCCTTTAGATGGTCAAGACCTAGACCCCACGAATCCACCAGGTCCATAGAATCCCCCCCCCCCCCCCCCCCCCCCCCCCC
>LPNX010416963.1:837895-851143 GCA_001517045.1 Pseudotsuga menziesii
ATATTTTGCAAAGTGCACAATAATACATGAAACCCAAATACTATTAATGAATGGAATGGACAAACATTGTAAATTGCAAGCAATACCAACTAGCTCGAATAGTGGTAGTTTATCTTTAAAGAGAGATGTGTGAGCTATGCTCATTCACAAGAGATGATTACAAAGAGACTAAACATGGGAATTTTATCATAATCATAGAGGAAAAACCCTAAACATGCAAAAATCTAACCCTAGGAGATGAAGCACCAAAAGGATTTGTGGGCCCTAGGGTGGCTAGCTAGTTTTGTTTGGGTACACAAGGTACTCCCAAAAGACCGAACACCTTCAGAAACCGCTTCACACAAATAGATCACATGTCAACACACCGATGTTTGTCACGTGGTTAAAACCCTCAAGAGGAAAACAGTCCACGGCCCAAGCCAAATAGCTACTTGGAGCAATTTATTATGCAAAAGAAAGAAAGTTACATAAGATTCTCATAATCGATCAACTAGCCAAGGACCCTCTATGCTCTTTAAATAGAGATCATAGACCAATCGGGTGTTAAGTCACGTATCAATGGTAGGTATGATCTACGAGAAGTTGAACCGTCGAATTAGAATATTTACAAATGCATACTAATGCATACTAAAGAAACACACTTTTACCTAACAGATATATTACACAAGTTGATCTTAACTAACTCCTATGTGTCTAAATATCCTAACATCCCCCCCTTAAGAACAACTTGGGATAGGATTGAAGGATTTTCAAAAGTGACATTATTAGGAGAAGGAAGGAGGCATTAGAGCCTATCCCCCCTTAAGGACACATTCCTGAAATCCTAACATAGACCGAAGTTTAGAAAACTTTGCTTCTGTAAGAGACTTGGTGAAGATGTCTGCAACTTGATCATCTGTAGGGCAATAGAGAACTTCAATAACACTATCATGAACAAGATTTCTGATGAAGTGCATGTGTAGCTCAATTTGTTTGTTGTGCTGATGTAGAACTGGATCTTTGGCAAGCTTGATGGCACTTTGATTGTTGCACCAAAATGGAGTAGGCTGCTGCTGCTCGAATCCAAAATTTGAAAGGATCTATCGAAGCCATAAAGTTTCCTAATTGGCATTAACTGCGGCTCGATATTCTGCTTCTGCTAAAGAAAGAGCAAGTGCTTGTTGTTTCTTACAAGCCCAAGTGATAGGTCCAGATCCCAAACTGAAAACATAACCTGCAATAGCCTTTCGATCATCAGGATCACCGACCCAATCTGAATCAGTGAAACCAACCAATAAAGGTTCCCCCCCCCTGTACTGTAATGAATCCCAAACTGGATTGTACCTCGAATATATCGAAGTATTATTTTTGCTGCTTTCCAGTGACTTTCATGAGGAGTTTACATATAACGGGCAACACGACCAATGACAAAGGAAAGGTCAGGACTGGAATGAGTCAAGTATAAAAGACTACCAACAAGCCGACGATACAAGGTGGCATCTACTTCAGGAGAAGTACAAGTGGCCGAAAGTTTGACTCCAGATTGGAAGGGAGAAGGGGCTGGTTTACAATCTTCCATGTGGAAGTGACGCAAAAGGTCACAAGCATACTTAGACTGGTAAAGAAATATTCATTCTTTGGTTTGCAAGACTTGGAGACCAAGAAAATAATGCAAATGTCCTAAGTCTGACATTTCAAAATTTTGCTCAAGACTGGATTTCACATGGGTTATAAGTTTAGGGTCACTACCAGTAAGGATAAGATCATCAACATAAAGAACAAGTATGATGAGATGGTTTCCTACTTTCTTGGTATAGACGTTGGGGTTAGAATGGCATCTAGAAAAACCAGTGTCAAGGAGAAAGCTATCCATTTTGTCATACCAAGCTCTAGGAGCTTGCTTAAGGCCATATAAGGATTTCTTAAGGAGACAGACAAGGCTAGATTTATCCTGAACATATCCAGGAGGTTGTTCCATGTAAATTTTCTCCTGTAAATCACCATGTAAAAAGGCAGACTTGACATCCATTTGATGGACTTCCTAGTTATGTAAGGCAACAAGGGAAAGAACAAGGCGGATGGAGTTCATTTTTGCTACAGGGGCAAAGGTTTCATTGTAGTCAATCCCTTCAACTTGGGAAAAACCTTTGGCAACTAACCTTGCCTTAAGTCTTTCAACACTTCCATATGATGCATACTTAGTTTTGTAGACCCATTTACATCTGACAAGTTTTCTTCCTTTTGGAAGAGGAACAAGATCCCAAGTATCGTTCGCCATTAAGGAACGATATTCTTCATTCATAGCTGCATCCCAATCTGGATTTCCTGAAGCTTCTGCAAAAGTTTCTGGATCGTGATTCTTGAAAACTTGAGCCAAAAGAGAAGAGGCTCGCTGAAACTAAGAACGTGTTCGACGTTGATCTCTAAGATCACCGGCAAGATCACCAGCTGCTTCACATGTTGAACGGACCCATCGAGGAAGTATTGGTGCTGGTGCAATTGGAGGAACATGAGCAGGCGGAGGTGGATTTTCATCCTCACTGTCATCATCAGAAACTGGAGTTGGAAACCTGTCAAGGAAGCTAGAAGAAGAAGAAGAAGAAGGCACAATCGCCGAATCAGGCTCGTAGGCCAAAGATGGCACACCCGCCAAGTTAGGCTCGCAGGCCAAGAGATTTTCATCAAATTTAACATCTCTTCTAATGATTATATCATGAGAATGTGGTTGAAGAAGTCTATAACCTTTTACATCTTCAGAATATCTAGCAAATATGCACTTTTCACTTTTAGGCTGCAATGCTTTCTGTTTTTCATCTGGAATGTGAGCCCATGCTTCACAACCAAACACACGAAAGTGAATTACATCTGGTTTAATTTTACTCCATGCTTCTTCCAGTTTTATACCTTGTAAAACTTTAGTGGGTGCGCGATTAAATATGTAATTTGCACAATTTATGGCCTCAGCCCAATATTGAAGACTTAGTCCCTTAGATTGGATCATACAATTAGCCATTTCTTTTAAAGTGCGGTTCTTCCGTTCAGCTACACCATTTTGTTGTGGTGTATATGGAACAGTGTGCTGTTGTTGGATTCCTTGTTCAGTGCAAAAAGTAGTGAACTTGTTGTTAACATATTCTCCTGCATTGTCAGATCTTAACTTAATAATTTGATGACCAGATTATTTTTCAACAAGGGCCTTGTAGGCCAAGAACATGTCAAATACTTCACTATTAATTTTTAGGAAGTAAACCCAAGTGCGTCTGGAGTAGTCATCAATGAAAGTTAAGAAATATTTGAAACCAGAAAAGGAAGCAGATGGAAGAGGGCCACACAAGTCACTATGCACAAGCTCCAAGGGAACCGAGGTGTGCCGAGAGGTACGTTTGTCAAAACTGTCTCAATGATGTTTTTTGAGTACACAACCAGAACAAACACCATCCTTGCAAGATACCAGTGGAAGACCAGTCACAATATTTTCTTTACATAGTTGTTGCAATGAGCGATAATTTAAGTGACCAAATCGCTCATGCCAAAGTTTGCTCAACTTATCACTATAAGCAACAAAAACTGAAGGAAAAGGTGATGACCCAAAGTTGTTAAATTTGTACAACCTGGTAATATCATTAACAATTCCAGTAGCAAGGATATTTTGAGGATTTTTAAAATCCTTGATTACAACTTGGTGAGGTGTAAACGTCACAGTTTTACCTTCACCTGAATGAGTAATTTGATAAACTGATAACAAATTGCAGGAAATTTTTGAAACACATAGTACATCACTAAAATGACCATTTTCTACTGGAAATGTTCCAGATCCTACAACACTTAGAGATCTATCATCACCAACAAATATTTGTTTGGTGTTACATTCATGCATAGTAGAAAACATGGCTTTATCCTTAGCAATATGATAAGATGCTCCAGAATCAATGAGCCATTCAATTGAAGTAGAAGAAGAAGATGCAGTATAAGAGTAGCCATAAGCACGAAGTGCATGTCCATGAGAGTTAGATTCTGAAGACGAATCTAGCCTATTGTGGTGCTTCTTCATTGCTGCTTCCAAGGTTGCCATCTTCTCAAAACACTTAGATTCATCACGATTATCTTTCCCACAAAAATTGCAATGACGCTCAGTCTTCTTTCCTTTTGGCTTGGATCATTTGTCATTTTTTAAAGAAGGAGCTGATTGAGAGGGTTTGGGACCCTTGTTGTTTGGCTTATTATTGCGAAAATTCTGTTTCTTGGGAGGCTTGGACTTTTCTTTCTATTGGGACAATAAGGCTTTCCCAGATGTATCTGCATTGTTAATTATTCCAAGATGAATCAGCTTATCTTGCTCTCTAATTAAGGAATCATAAAATGATTCAAGACTAGGCTCTTGATAGCTAGCTGCAGTCAAGGATTCTTTCATGGAGTAGAATGTAGATACAAAAATAGAATATGCAGGTCCAAGTTTGGAAAGAATATGATAAATACATTGTTTGTCTTCTATCTTAATCTTGTATTCTGCACATAAGAGTCTAAGAGTTTTATACTTAGATAAATGGTCTTGAATGCATGAAAAATCATTTGGATTCAATGAAATCAACTCATTCTCGAGTTGATGACCCTGAATTTCATTGTGTTTACCAAACACAGATTCCAACTTTTCCCAAGCTTTATCAGGTTCATCAATTTCAGATATATGGAATCGCAAATCAATAGAGATTGACATCCCAATCAATCCACGAGCTTCATCACATCTATTTGCTCATTTAATTTTCTTATCATCATCAGTGGGTTCTGTTTCTTTCCCTGAGGTTATCCTGAAAAGTCCCCTACTTCGTAGAACATCTTCCATACGAGATTTCCTTGAGAAATAGTTAGAACTTGTAAGTATAATATTACAAGAGGTGGCCATATTATAAAATAATGGCTGAAAGAACATAAACTAACTATCTGGATGCAAAGAGCTCGAAAAAATATGTGGTTTTAAAAAAAACAGCATTGAAAACTGATTCTAGATGATGAAGTTATGCTTGATCAAAGAAAATGTTGAAGATGTCCCCAATAGTGACGTGGCAGATATTAACTTCTCCAACCAAAAAAAAGAAGCTGAGTCTTCCCAAAATCAACCTTTGACAATCACTTTTACAATAAAGTTGCTTTGAAGTGAATCACTTTGTAGAATAAGTGATGTTCACTTTTACAATAATGTGACTTTTTAAATAGTGTTTGAACTCAAGACTTATCAAGGTGTAAAACAACTTTGGACCAAGTGAGCTAAGTTTAAAATGTATGTAAAAGTATGGAAAGAGGAAGGGTTTTTTTGTTTGTTTGTTTGTTTGTAACTCTTCTCTCTCGTTTTCCGTGCTTGCTTTCTTTTTCTGCAAATCACAAATTTTTTTTTCCACACAATGGGGTTAGATCTTGGTTAGCTTACCCGAAAAGTCTATGTTTTCAAGTTTTCTCGCTGTTTCTGATTTATCCTGATCGCACAAGGTGCACGGCAAAGAGCATACGTAGCCGAGAAGACAAGAAAAAAAAACTTTCCCTTACTGTTTCTGGTTCACCGCGATCACGCAAGGTGCACGGAAAAGAGCATACGTAGTCAGGGAAACAACAGTCTGAGACTAAAACATAAAAGATCTAATAATAAACTGATAAAATATGAGAGATTAAAAAAACAAATCTGTCACTATAACATTATACCTTCAGAATTGCCGAAATGGGTGTTTCTGGAGCAACCGGAAATGGTTTTCGATGAAATGAAAACTATTTTACAATGGAAACGATGCTCCAGACATAATGGAATAGCTCCCACAAGCCAAAAATGCACAAAAATTCCAGAACCAGAAACCCTTTCAAAGTTTCGGCAACACCAGTTCTAAATCTTGATCTAAACCGAAAGCAGCACTTCATAAAAGCTTTGATACCATGTTCGAGTACACAGGGTACTCCCAAAAGACAGAACACCTTCAAAAACTGCTTCACACAAATAGATCACAGATCAACACACCGATGTTTGTCACGTGGTTAAAACCCTCGAGAGGGAAACAGTCCACGGCGCCAGCCAAATAGCTACTTGGAGCAATTTATTATGCAAAAGAAAGAAAGTTACATGAGCTTTTCATAATCGATCAACTAGCCAAGGACCCTCTATGCTCTTTAATTAGAGATCATAGACCAATCGGGTGTTAAGCCACGGATCAATGGTAGGTATGATCTAAGAGAATTTGAACCGTTGGATCACTCTATGTCTAGAACATATCGTGACCGTCGGATTAGAATATTTACAAATGCATACTAAAGAAACACACTTTTACCTAACATATATATTACACAAGTTGATCTTAACTAACTCCTAAGTGTCTAAATATCCTAACAAGTTTCCCATGGACACAAATTTTGCATATGATCTTCATTTAGAGAGGATGATGGCTCATTGTATAGAATTAACCAAGAAGTGAAAATTTTTGATCAATCCATGGGATACCATGACAACATATGACCACTATAATGGCCAAAAAACACCACTTAGTGCCCCAAAGAAACCACAGAATTTTAGGACCCACAAAACCGCAGAAAATTGCCAAGAAGATGGAGAACCATTGTAACTCAATGGAAAAGGTGGGTGGAAACCAATATCCACCTAGATTAGTCCTCCCTCTTAAGGAGAAATGATCCCCATCGTGTAAAGTTCCTCCATCAAATGGGGAAACTTCTATTAAATATGACCCATGGTGAGCCACTTTCCCTGGTGAAGAAGTTGCCTTGCATTGATGACCTGATATAGTTGGATGATTGGTGAGTGTTATTCATCTCAATGACCATGATCTAGTCAATTTTCACCTGCTCAATAAATTCAGGATTGAGTTATGTAGGGGCCAAGTGCTCAACTACCTCTGAGATGTCCAAGAGAGGTGGAAAATATGGTTGAAATGGCTCCGCGTTAAATATACTTGGTGATGGTTTAAGGCCCATTGCAGAATGGTCGAAGTTTCCAATGGGTTCCTATGAGGAGCTCTTTCTGCAAATGCAACCATACCTCATCTCCCACCTAGAACTTGTCTAGAACCTGATGTTGATCATGGCACTGCTTATATTTATCATTGGATTTCTACAAAATATCATGAACTTGTTGTTGGATGCGATGGATCCATTCAACAAATTTAGCCACGTGATCAACCTCAGTTTGAGAATGGAAGGATTCATCATGTGTAGAAGCATTGGATAGTTATTGTCACGTACCCATTCATCATTCTGACCAATATAAGGGGAGATTTATGACCTCCAAGCTTCTAAATTTCACCCCATGGATCTTATTTAAACAAAGAAGATCCAAGTAACTGGACCTATAAGAGAAATTTTCCACCCAATTGTAGGCATTATGTCCAACATGTACTTTTTCTACTGAGAGAACACCCCCATGCTAGGTTATGAGGCCACCAACATGAAGGAAACACTTATAGACTTCTCTCTCTCATCCTACAACCCATTATGTTCTCAATTCTTATCCAAATGCTCATCCAAAACTCTACAAGAGTCTCACTCAGCCATCACAGACATCACACTCCTTCTAATTTCCCCACACAACACATGTGAAATCATGAATCTAGGTGTCTATTTTTTTTTGGGGGGTGGGGGGGGGGGGTTATGAGAAAAGTAGTGTTGTTTTTGCAATTTTGTCAACTTCGAGCAAAGATAAATTAGATTTTTGTTTAGAATTTCATTTTGTAGTAAAAACAAAACTTGTAGAGAATTGTGTTATCTTTCTATCAGTTATTTTTTAGATTTTTTTTTATTTCCTTTTGATATGTCATTTTTGCAAGTGTTTGATAGTATGTTCTTAATTAATGAAATTGTGACAAATAGCCATGTTTTTAGACAACAATTTATTCATTATTCAACTATTGTTCATTAAAAACAAAATATGTTATGATGATCTAGACAGATTATACTAATATTTGCCTATAAGTTTGTATCCAACAACCGCATACAATAATTATTAGAATTTTTTGAAGTGGACCAATATAAAAAACTAGCATAAAACTGACAAGTTTATTTTGACACAACATTTTCCCTAATTTCCAATTCAAACAAAAAAAACTGAAAATACCCCTTTGAAGACAACACATCAATGTTTTATACGATGGGTTTTCCAAAAAAAATCATTATGTCTTTATGAAGTTATTGAATTTTCATTTCACTGAATTCTATTAACTTTTGAAGCAATCCAGACACCTTCTAAGAGAAATAATAAATAGAATTAGTGGATCACACCAAATTCAACAAAATTCACATCTATAGAAAGTAGATTGAATTATGAAACTAATGGTATTATTTGTGAAGAGAAATTTTAAGTATTTCATATGATCCGATCTGTCTGAAATTGGAAGAAGACTCAGAAAAGGGATGGAATACCATTTTTGAATATTTACAGGTTTTCAGCTGAACAAATATTTCAGCCGATATTTAGTTTTAACGGACACCATTATCTTTAAAGTTAGTTTTTAAATTTAGGCACACCGTTAACTTTAACTTTCAGTCGAACAATTTTTTTGGCCGAAAGTTAGTTCTATGTTTTCAGCTGAAATGTTATGGAATATGGATTCAAAAAACCCATTCTCATGGAAGGAAACTGCGATTCATGATTCATACACAATGTTACCTTTCACTAATCCACAATTCCATCAGTAAATCCAACCCTTACAATGCTTAATAGTGTGTGCAATAAGAGTCCAATATGTTGTATGATATTGGAGAACCTCCTGTAGCACTAGTTTATGGATTCTCAAGCATTTAGGAGTAGCAAAAATCAATGGGTAAAGACTCATACCTTTCCCAACCTCTATGCTCACCTACAATAAAATAATTTCTCTCAGATTTGCAATTTTCTCTTCCAAGTTCAAATTTCTTGTTATGCACCATTTGGTCATTGGTGATGAAAAATGGAATGAACAACACAAGTAATAAGTTTGTGTAGTGTAAAAAATATTGTTACAAAATATATATAATGCAAAATGGATAATAGAATCCAAAAGATATGAGAGAATGGTGGACAAAACAACAAACATGACTTCTAAGAATAGAAGAGAGAACTCCTAAAACAGTCATAGAAGTATATTCGTTCTATGTTTCTATAATTGAATGAGAATACTTTCCTCACCAACCTCACACATGCATTCAATGATTGGATTTAAGAGTTAAAAGGAAGTAATTAGCTCATTCAAGGGAAATGGAAACAATGGATGAGTTCTAAGGTTGTCACTTGACAATGGAGTCTTGAATATCCCATAAGCGCCCTTTCCTCTTCCCTCTGGTGGAATCATAGCCCCTATAGTGCTATTTTCAACCTATCTTGGACCATTTTATTATTTTCGAACATAACATTTACATATCATTCAAATTGGCATGATAAGCCAACCACACGGTCCATAATGAAATATTTACATTATATAAACCTATCCATTCACTAGTTGGGTCTTGGCATTGATATTTGCATTAGGAAACCATACTATCATATTTACACCATTTACATGATTTGATTTGATATATTCCGAGTCAAAATTAGGGGTATTATAGTGCTAAGTCAATTGGGGCTAGTGGTTGAACCCCACTCACACCTAAAAGGAGTTGTGGCCAATAGATCCATGAAGGGATCTATTGTAACTATGTTGAACATACATAAGGCTCTCATTCCAAGTACGTTGATGTTTGCAGTTGTAAATTTCAAGGATATGTGTAATCATCTTGTTGACTACCTCTGTCTATCCATAAGTTTGGGGGTAGAAGGTAATCAATTTTTCAACTTGGTGTCCATCATTGACCATAAACACATTATATAGCTTGACGATAACTTTATACTCAAAACGAGAAATCTTGTGATAAAACTTATATTTTTTCATCAAAAACATAAAAATAATCACCGAATCGAAAAGTGGTGCTATCAATAGCACCATTTTTTCGGGGCTATATTTACTACTTTTTAGAAAGCCGGGCTAGTGTCAAAAAGTGGTGTTATTTGTAGCACCCTTTTTTTATGGGGGGGGGGAATAAAATTATGAAATTTTTGGAAACACTGTCCAACATCAGTGCAATCAAAACCCAAAATCGACCCTCGAAACGAAAAGCGATGCTATTGAGGACAACCCTTTCCTCCATTGGATTACAATTGCATTCATTTTAAAACCATGCACGATGTCAAAAAATATTAGTTTTCTTTTAATTAACTTCTAAAAACAATAACTCAATTTAAATTTTAAAATTTATACCTAAAAAATTAAATGATTTTGTTAGAATATAATCCGTTAGGGTTATATAATGTAAATAAATAAATAAATAAATAGTAGGAAGCCAAACAGGCTGAGCGGAAGGTGAAACCCAACCGCCATGTGATTTGTATAAATATAGGCATTTGCATTGGAATAATGATCAATCGGGAGTTATTACCAACAAGTGGTATCAGAGCAGGGCTGTCTTCCATAACTCCTGCCTGCCAGACCTTTGTTCTGCCATATCTATTTCAGGCTGCCTGGCTGCCTGCCCATCGTCAGTCTGTCTCTGTGTGCGTTTCTCCTCCCCCAGCCTGGGCATGTGTTATTCTCCTTCAAACGTTTGTTTGAGGTTACCTTGGAATGATATGCTGCTGCATTCTACCTACCAGTCCATCTATCCTTTACAAGATCTGCGATATTCATTGTTGTTCCAGTCCTACTTTCTCTTGTTTGCTAGAACATGCTTATAGACAGAATGATTGCGTGATTGGGGCGTTGTCTACGAGCTTCTTTCACCTGTATTTTGTTTGAATTAATGAAACCCTAGTTCGTTGGTGAATTCTATGTTGGCGTAACCCTATTCCATTGCTTGGAGACTGCGTTGTGAAGGATTATATGAATTTGGAGCTGGTATCAATAGCTACCCAGCTGTGAATCTTATCGGACCTCCAAGTGATTGTTTGTTGTGTTATATGCACGCAAGTGATTGTGTGTTGTTTGTGAACGAGCTTTGGTATGTTGAAGACTGTGTGTATTTGAGACTACGTTGAAAGTCTGTGGAAACCCTAATTTTCAGCTTGTAGTGTGTGAGCATCCTCCAGTCTGTAAAATTGCATGGATACCTGCCTTCTCTTTGTGTGGAGGCTTGAATTCGTACTTGAGAATTTTACACATCGTTCCTTCCCATAAGTTCAGCGTGAACTATGGGGAAGCGTTGAAGCAATTGTGTGAGCTGGTCAGAAAGTTGGCGAGGGCCGTTATAAACCCTACTAGGCGACTCAATGCGTCATTTATTTTATCTGCTAACTGAAGCTACTTTTACGTGATTGGGAGCGTTGTAAGCAAGTGAGACCATCTTTATAATTTGACTATTGGCCCTCTTTTATTGGATTTGCTTGGCTATCACATTGTTGCAAACATGCTGGGAATTAATATTTCACCCGTAGCTGCAAGTGTAAATACGAAACTGTCAACGATTGGGAAATTATAATTCCATTCAGATATACTGCTGACTGTCCAACGTTAATTAAAACTGTTGAAGGGATGATTGTTTCTTTTTGACATTTGTACATGTCATTCCTATTGTTTGGAATCCGATTCCTATTGTTTGGAATCCAAGTCCATTAAGCTGTGGCAAGTTATATTTGAAGTACTGAATTTATATGAATCATTTGAGTTCAAGACATAAAAAGACTGAACCCGTGAGATGCTTTCATTTGATGCTGTGAGTGAAAGCTGTGCGTGAAGAGATTGTGTTCACAGCGAAAGAGCCTGCGTGTAGAAACTGACGGTGTTGATGGTGCTGTCACTGAGAGCGTGGAGTGCGACTCCCCTCTTATCTTTGTGAAACCAGCGTTGAATACCTATCAGTGCTGACTAATATATAAAGATTGTTGCCTGCTGCGTGTGCTATGGTGTGGTTGGAGCCAGCGTGGAGAGTTGAGAATAATGCTGCGTTTGTGAGAAGACTGCTGCGACTTGAAGACTGCGACTTGAAGCTTGCATTCTTCGTTGGAGAATTAAGAGTACTGCCTTGAATTCAAGAAGCTGCGTGAAGACTTGATTGAAGACTGCTTGGTTGAAGACAATTGTTGCTGTGATTGCTCCTCATTGGTGAGTCGTGCAATTTTAAATATAAGCTGCGACATCTAAAAGGAAATTTTTTGCTGCAAAGGAATGTGAAGATATATAGACAACCCATACATATGAAGAAATCATTCTCATATGTTCCTTTGAAAACTAGCACTGTCATGAAAATATTGTTGTAAACGGTTACAAAGCTTATTATTTTTTAGGTTTTGAACAACACCATATAAATTGTATTGCTGCAAATTGTCTTAGACTGATGTAAATACTATGACAGAGACATAGACTTGCATAGTGAATAGAGCTTGTCGAAGACATTGTTTATACTAGCTAGTGCAGCTGTAATTCTACATAGACTGTATTGTAAAAAGGAGCAGAGACTTAGACCTGCTTCTTTCATATAGCTGAGATCGTTGACTGGTGCTTAAAATTTGCTTATGAACTTGTTGACAACATATTAAGATTGTAAATCACCTTGGTAGAGGCTGTAGACCTGCAAGGTTTTGTTTTACTATTATCTCATTCTCTTTAAGTTCATTATTGTAAATTACACTAACAGTTGTAAAGATGCACTCTTTGGCATTTAGTATTGGTGCTGCCCTAGCTGGCAAAGACCAATCCAAAGAACCTTCCAAGGGAGATTGCAGCAAGAGAGGCAGAGGGGCCAGAAACAACTCCAGAAAAAGATCAAAGTGCAAACATTGTGGAAAGAATGGGCACACATCAGATCAGTGTTGGGCTTCATGGGACTCCATCAAAGACAAGCACAACCAAAATAAAGATGATAATAAACATCAAGATGCTAGTAAATCTTCTGATTATGCTCATTGTATTGTTGCACATTGTAATCTTGGATTTAATGAAATGACTTCTCTTTCATCTTATAAAGATTTTTGGCTGCTTGATACTGGTGCAACATCACATATGACATTTAGAAAAGACTGTTTTGAAGAACTGAATGAAACAATAGATGGCATAGTTTACTTTGCAGATAAGTCAAGTATTAAACCAAAGGGAATGGGCACCATTCGATTGAAGATGCCTAGATTTCCTGATTTCTTGTTGAAGAACGTTCTCTATCTTCCAGAGTTGCAGAGAAGCTTACTGTCCTTGGTGGATATTCGACAGCAAGGCCATTCCATCCACATGTTTGATGGAATCGTTGAAATAAGAAAGTCCTCTGACAACCAAGTCATCATGACTGGAT
>LPNX010416963.1:853164-877008 GCA_001517045.1 Pseudotsuga menziesii
GAGAAGGAGATAGGAGTATCAACTTCTGGATACACTATGAGTCTTGGATCAGCAGCTGTCTCATGGAGATCACGCAAACAATCAGTTCCGGCATATTCAACAACAGAAGCAGAATATGTGGCTGTAGCTGAAGCAACGAAAGAAATAGTATGGCTCAGGAAGATACTTGAAGATTTGCAAGAAAAACAAGAGAACTCCACTCCCTTACTGGTCGACAATACTTCTGCAATCAAGCTGGCTAAGAATCCTAGATTACATGATCAAACCAAACACATCAACACAAAGTATCATTTGATTTGACATCATGTAGAAGCCAAGACAGTCCATCTTCGACATTGTTCCACAAATTATCAAGTTGCAGACATCTTCACCAAAGCACTTGGACGAGAAAAGTTTGAAAGGTTCAGAAACATGCTCGGACTTACGAACACCCCTTCAGATTAAGAGGGGGATTGTTAGAATATAATCTGTTAGGGTTATATAATGTAAATAAATAAATAAATAAATAGTAGGAATCCAAACAGGCTGAGCGGAAGGTGAAACCCAACCGCCATGTGATTTGTATAAATATAGGCATTTGCATTGGAATAATGATCAATCGGGAGTTATTACCAATAGATTTTAAAAAAATCTAAGAAGTAAATGTCCAAATTTTTCGATAAATTAAAAAAACAAACAAAAAAACTTAAATATTGAAAATAAATAAATAAATAATTATTTTTAAAGAACAAATATTAAAAATAAATAAATAAAACAAAAATATAGAAAAATTTAAAACAAAAAATTATAGAAAAAAACAATTTTTCAAAAGAAATTTAGATTAAAAAAATATATATAAAAAAAAATAAAAACTAAAAAAAGACCATTAGAAAAAACAGATAATTAACAAAAAAATATTAAAAAAAAAACTTAAAAAACAAATAATTAAAAAAATAAATAAAACATTATAAAAAATTTAAAATTTAAAACATAACAAAATTACAAAAATTGTCCCACCTGTGCCCTCACTCCCTCCCCGTTGCCCCCTCCCTGCTCCCCCCTCGCCTCTCCCTCCTTCTCCACCCCCTCCTTCCTCCCTTTTCCCCATCCGAGTCTCCCATTGCTCCTCCTTCCCATTACCCCCCACCATCTTTCCCACCCTCCCCCACAACCCTCCACCCCCCACCCCCCTCCTCGTCACCCTCCCCTCCCATCCCCTTGATGGTAACTTGATTCCCACCTACCTCCCCTCTCCTCCCCTTGGGGACAATTTGATTCCCTCCACCTGCCCTCCCTTCGGTGGCGACTTGATTCTAGAACCAAGTCATCGTTGAGGGGACAGGAGGGGAGGGTAGCGGAAGGGGGTATGGGGCAAAATCAAGTTGTCATCGGGGGAAGGATAAAGAATAAAGTCATCGTTAGGGGAAGGGGAGGGGAGGGCGGCGTGGGGGCTGAGGGGTGGGTGGGTTGGGGTGATAGACACAGGACAAGGAAGGGGGAGGGGGAAGAAGTGAGGAGGTGGAGGGGATGGGAGATGATGGAGGGAGGGGGTAAGTGGGACGGGTTTTTAGTTTTAAATTTTTTTTATGATTTTTTTTATAATATTTTTCATTGTCTTTTAGTTTTATTTTCATTTTTTTTTCAATTAGTTATATTTAAAAAAATTGTTTTTAAATTGGTTTAAAATGATTTGTTCTGTATTTTTTTTATTTATTTTTTAATATTTTTTTCCTTCCATTTTTTGTTTACTTTTGTTAAATATGTTTTTTTAAAATTTGTTGTTGTGGTGTTTTTTTTATAAAGTTATACAAAACAAAATGGATATTTTATTTTTTTAATCTCTTTTTCCTTTATTAAGGGAGGCAGGTGGAGGGTAATTTTTACCCTAAGAAAATGTTGTGTTAAAAGTTGCATGTGGTCTAGGAAGAAGTACAAAGATTCAATCATAGCAATATGTTTTATTTCTAGGACTGAAATAAGCTATAAAATTAGGTATTCAATCCCTAGTGGTGATAGGATATTCCCTCATTATCATTTCTCACACAAGGCATTGACAAGAAATCTCGGATCAAATATCTGTCAGACTTAACAAATGCATTCTTGTCATTATCCATAAAATCTTGGATATCCAATTCTATCATGTGAAGAGAGCATACAATGTTATTGCAAACAAATTAGCTAATGAAGCTTCTCATTTACCTCGTGGGGGTTTTAAAAAAATGGGGGTCATTGTATGTCTAGTTGGTGTCCTTTGAAACTATGGAGCAAATAATTCTCTTAAGATACATATCACTTCAAGCATTTAATTCTTCAAACGAAAACGATTGATATTGTGAGCTCTTTAATTTGTTAGGACGCGTGGAAGGAAGCTGGAGTTCGATCTAAAGAAGCCTCTCGAACATGCCGTGACAATGTTTTTGGGATTTGTCCTAGACTGGTTGAAGGAAGGAAGGTTCGTGGGGAGGCCTTGCTTTGTGTTTGAGAGTATCAGTTTTGTCCCTCTCTTGGTTGTGGCAGATCTATTCAACATGTTGATGGTGTTAGGGGGAGTAGACATCATTTAGATTTTTTTTAATGAACGATGTTATGAACAGCAGTGGATATTCATGCCTTATCCTATGCACAAGGAGATAAGCTTTCTAGCGTAGATAGTGCCCATATTGAGGATCTTTAGGCTCAAGTAACTTCATGGTTAAATTTTTTGGTTTCCACTATCTCACATATATGGAAGGTTTGGGATACTAGGGTATGGGAAGACTCTATAATTTAATTTGATAGTTTGGGAATTTTTTCCTTTGTTGGCTCGGGTGGGTAAATATTTCTTCCCATGTCGGGCTTTCTTTGTGTTGGAGAAGTTCCCAATTTTTTTCTCAACTGGGCTCGGTGCATCTCTAATCATTCACTGAGTGCTTTGGGCCTGTGTGGAGAGTTCTAGTATTCTTGTTGTCGGTGAATTTCATTTCCTCTCCTTGCTTGGAATCTACAGTGGTCATGTTCATGTTGGAATTAGTCTTAGAGAAGGGATTTGGGATAGTAATGTTACAATGGATATTGAGAAAAAAAATTTGATGAGATTTCTGAGAGAATTAGCAACACCCAAGCTAGTATTCAGGACATTCACCAGTATATGAGGTATTTAAGGGATCAAATGGAAGGTTTAATTGTTGTAGTTCAGCAGTTGTGACTGCTCATGTGCATGTTCTAGATACTCATTTGGATGAAATAGACAAAAAAACCTATCAATTTTCAAGCTCTGTTTCTAGGTTGAATACTAGTATTGACATTGTAGAAGGTTCTATTTGACCATGCTACGAACAAGTTTAGGAGATTTCGAAGAGTATATCCAACCACGAATACCTTATTGCAAGGATAAACTCTGGGATGGATGAAATTTTAGAGGATAATAATGTTGATGGTCTTTTGGTTCAGCAACTTGTTCATGGAGGGGCGGGGGGGGNTTCTTATTTTAAAAAAATTTGTATGTTTTTAATTTTTTTTTAACTTCAATTGTTTTTTATTTTTTTTAATTAGTTGTATTTAAAAAAATGTTTTATTTTTTTGTTTTTAAACTTTTTTTTCTTTAGTTTATTTTAAAATTTAAATTACTTTAAAAAAAATTTATTTATTTTTAACTTTTCTAACTTTTTTGGGGGTTGTTATTTTCTCTTTTATTTTATTTTTTTTACCGAAAAATTGGACATTTTATTTTATTAATGTCTTTTTCCTTTTTTAAGGGGGTAAAGTGTGGGGGACGTATTTGACCTCGGAGAAAATGTTGTGTTAAAATTTGTGTGATCTATGAAGAGATATAAGCAATCAAGCATAATGATATGGTTTGTTCCTAGGATTGAAATAAGTTAGAGATTTGGAAATTAGATCCCCAGTGGTGATAGTAGATTCCCTCATTACTATTTTTCAAACTATGCATCGGAAAAAAAAAAGATTAAATATCTGGTGGACTTCACAAATGCATTTGTGGAATTATTCATAAAATCTTGTATATCCAATTCTTCAGGCGAAGAGAGAAAACAATGCTACTACAGACAAATTAGCTAACGAATCGTCTCATTTACCTTGTAGTTAAAAAAAATGGGGTCATTGTCTGTCTTGTTGGCTTCCCTGGAAACTATAGAGCAGATAATTCTCTTAAGGTACATATCACTTCAAGCATTTAATTATTCAAATGACGGCAGTTGATATTATAATTTCTTTAATGTGATGGGACATGTGGAAGGTAGCTAGAGTTGGAGCTAAAGAAGCGTCTTGAACATGTCTTGATGACAATTTTGGTAATTGGCCCAAAGTGGTTGAAGGAAGGCATCTTCATTGGGAAGCCTTACTTTGTGTTTGGGAGTATCAGCTTCGTCCCTATGTTTGTTGTTGCAGATTTGTTCAGCTTGTTGATGGTGTTAGGGGCAATAGACATCATTGTATATTTATTTCTAAAATGGTGTTTTGAACCACTATGGACTTTCATGCCTTTTCCTATGCATAAGGAGATAGGATTTTCAGCATAGACATTGTCCATATCGAGGATATTCAAGCTCAGGTAACTTCCTGGTTAAATTGTTTTGTTTCCACTAAACCCATGAATAACAAGTCTAAAATTTCAATGATGGTAGTATTGGTAGCTTGGAGTAGTGGGTTCTTGGCTGAGTTTATATAAAGGTTGAAGAAATAGAGAATAGGGTAAGAGAGTGCATGGATCGACCTCCGATGACAAGGTAATTGAGGAGACGATTCCTTGGGTACCTAACACTAATTTCTCTAGAAGTTAGAGATAATAAATTTGTTAGGGCCCTACCCTAACCTCCCTATTGTATCAATGTATAATACCACAAGGCCCATTAGATAGTTCATGGGTCCCGGGTTAATGTAAAAGGGGCGTCTTTATTGAATAAAAAACCTACATGGTTAACCCTCATTAATAGGGGGACTCCAAGTAGTTCCTGTTTTGCTACTGAAACACTATATATAGAGTAGAAAGTTAAGTAATGTGAAGTCAATAATTTTTATTGTATTTGGAAATTTGCTTTTGGAGGTCACACTTTGAAGAGGCAAGTGAATATAGCTCTCTATTTTGAATATCTTTCATACAATAGATCTTTTTATGGTTTTATATATTCTCTCTTGTGTTTATGTCTTTGCTTTGAATTTTTAGGTTTACATAAATTACAAGTGGTATCAAAGCTCTTTCTTGGGCCAAAAAAAGGGGAAATTTTTTTAATCCTAGGGTTTGGATCCTTCAAACAAGTCATCTTGGCATTTTCGCTCCAATTTATTTTCGTGAAGTTTCGGGGTTTAAAATATTTAGTGAGGACATATGGAAGTAATGTATGTCAATTTTTTAGCTTTTGGTCATTTTACTTTCAAATATACACTCTATGTGAGCTAGGGATTTTGGCTAGCCCAAAAACTAGCATTAAGCAAGTGTTATGGGTAAAATCGTAATATATGGAAGTGGAAAGATCGAAATTGAATGCCACCAATTGCATTGAAATCAATATGAATGATAATGTTTATGGTATAAAGTTCATATTTAGACTTGAAATATTGGATGCATGGAAGGTTCTATGGGTCTACTCTTATGAGAAGGACAAAATGAGCAAGTTTTGGGACCATTACCCTAATTTCTTATTGGCACACAAAATGAAGTAAAACATGTGGCATTGTAGAGTATACATATTAGGCTACTATAAAACAAAATTTCAGACTCAAAGGTGTAGAAATTTTAGGGTTATAGAAGCTTCTAGGTTAACGTGTATGACCATCTCCAAATCAGGGTTTTATAAGGAGTTGTGCTTATTTTAAAATTTAAACCTCAAACCCTACCTTTAAGTGTAAGTTATTTTTTTTCTGGGGTTAGCAAGCTCCTATTTTATTGTTGTTTTAAAAAAAAATGTTTTGACATATTTAAATAACATATATCTATCATCCAACGCATAAACTTGTGGTTGGGGAAGCATACACATAGAAAATACAAGTGGTACTAAATAACATTGTTGGAGACCCTTGTAACCACTACTGGTACCCCTTTGAGTAATATCACATCAGATATCATTTGTATACAAGGTTTCACTTCCACTTACACTTGGGTATATTATAAGTCCCATATATATACCTAGGATCAACTTTAGATAAATTGATAGACCATATTATTGCTATAGTACAACACGAATGACACTCAGGAGATCACTCTCTAGTACTCGAATAGTAAAGTAATGCATCTAAGGGAATTCTCAAGCCTTCTTAGTTAATGCCCTGAGATATTAGGTCAGGTACTTCTGTTGGACCCCACACATTTATCAGAGAGCTATAATACATAGCAATCCCTTGTCTCAAGGACCTTATAAACCTTACCCTCCCCCAAGCATCCCATGGTGGGTTATCCTCCTCCCTATGGACCACTTTGTAAGACCCCAAACAACATGAACACCCACTCTATTGCCACGAAGTTTGACACCCTGGAAGAATAATGCAAGACTCTTTGGGTAAAAATTTAGAAGAATAATGGTCGATATATAAGAGAGATTCAAGAACTTTAAGAGGAAGTAAGCAACCTATATCAAAATTTGGATTCAAAACTATACCAAAATTTGGCATGTATATATGAAGCATTATCTTGGTTGTCAACTCATGTCATGTCATAAGAAATCCCCTAGAATATACATCATAATAATCCATACTAGGAAGTAACATCTAACAATGACCCATACCATCGGCAACGCCCTTTGGGTTGCCACGTCCCGTTCCATCAATTTGACCAACATAGGGGGACATGAACTAAATTGGGGCCTTTAAATTTCACCTCATATCCAAATTATGATCTCATAATATTAAAAATACATGTGCAGATGCATAAATAACAATACACAATGGAAATAAACTATATCCAAACACATCTAGCATGCATGTATAATCATAATCATCACAAGCATCAAATACAAAGATTACTTATCTTTAAACAACGTAGATACAAGAAAATGGTGTGTACGAATGATTTTCCACCCAACTATAGGCACTATATCCAACATATACTCTTTATGCTGAGAGGCCACCCCTAAGCTAGGCTATAAGTTCATAAGGGAAAAGGAAACACATGCAACCTTCTCTCTCTCAACCCACAACCTGTTATGCTTTCTATGCTTTTCCAGATGCTCATACAAATATCTATAGGGATCTCACTTAACCATCACAACCTTGGATCCCACAATGCCTACCCCACACAACATCCTTATGGGATTAGGAATCACCTTCATCAATCCTTGATTCTATTGGGTGATCCATCTTTCCTGGTGCTTCATGTGTGCATAGTAGGAGGACAATATTATGTATGTTAATGGAGAACCACATGTACCCTCAATTTGTGGCTTCTCAAGAATGCAAAAGTAGCATAACTCAAGGGGTAAGGTTCCTAGCTTGCCCAACCTTTGTGCTCACCTACAACCATCTATTTTCCCCTTCAAATTTGGAGGCCTATATCTAAAGTTGAATTTATGGGTTATTGAACGACCACACAGAGCTTTGCATAGTGTATATTTGCATGAGAGAAAATTGTGAAAGTACAACTGACACAGCTTCTAACCATAGAAGAGAGGACTCATGAAAATATTTGCAATGGAATTTGTTTTATATGTGGATTTAACTGGTATAAAGTCTGTTTCCTTTGATAATTTATCCACCACAACCATATGGAATAATGTTGCCTAATAGTCATTGGAAACCTTGTAATAAAATGCATGGAAATTACTTCCCATCTCCATTATGGAATTGGAAAAGGATGCAACAAACCTTCTCGGTGTTGATGATGAACCTTCACTTGCTAATATTTTATACACTTAGAAATATACTCATCAATGTCATTTTTCATTCCCGAACAACAATATTTCCTCCATGATGTAACAATTCTTTTCTAGTATACTGGTTGATTGGAATATAGCATTTCATGGATTTCATCCATAACAACTCTCCTCAAGTTTTCCACATTTGGAATATAAATAAGAAGTATGTCATATTCCAAATGATAACCTTCATACCTCTTTTCTAAAACCTGCTATTGTAATTTGTCTTTTATTTTCACATATGATTCACCTTCAACAAAATAATTAACAATTTGTCACCTCAAATCTGATTCAAAGTTACTAATGGTTACCACATGCATTGAATGTACCTTTCTGCTAAGTGCATCAACCACTTTATTTTCTTTCTCTTTTATACGTTTGATCTCAAAATCAATTTCACATAAAAATTACAGCCATCTAGCTTGGATGACATTTATTGTTGGCTACTGAAATAAATATTTCAGACCACAACGGTATGTCCTTAGCTCAAATTTTATGCCTGTTAAATAGTGTCTCTGCAATTTCAGCATGTGGACTATGGCTTCAAGTTCTAAATCATGGGTATCATGGTTCTTTTTCAAGCTCTTTCAACTTTATTAACTCATAGCATACCACATTATTATCTTGAATAAGAACTCCTCCAATTCTCTATTTACACGCATCTGTACACACCGCAAAATCATTTTTAAGGTTTTCAATTTTTAGAACCGGAGCACTTGTGAGAAGCTTCTTCAATGATTGGAAACTTTCTTCACATTTTATTGTCCACTCAAATATTATTCCCTTTTTTTGAAAATAAGTGATTGGGTGTGCAACCTTGGAGAATACTTCAATAAACCATATGTAGTAACCATTAAGACCCATAAAATATCTCACATATGTCACATTCCTTGGTGTTGGTCGATTCAAGATGGCTTCAATCTTCTCGTGGTCCACTGATATTCCTTGTAAATAATGCAACCCAAATAATAAATTTTATTTTTGTAAAAGTTATATTTACTGAGCATTGCATTCAATTATGCTCCCTTGGAAATTGCAAATCCATTCTCAAATGGCCTTCATGCTCTTGTTCATTCTTGGAATAAATAAGAACGTCATCTAGAAAAACAAGAACAAACTTGTCCAAATACCTGTTGAAAAATGTTATTCATGAGTTGCATTAATGTAGTCAGTGTATTGGTGAGACCAAACGACACCGCCACAAACTCATAGTGTCCATACCTTTTTCTAAAGGTTGTCTTATCAATATATTTTTCCTTGATTCTCACTTGATGGTAACCAAACCTCAAGTTGATATTCGAAAATACCTTTAGCTCTCTCATTTGATAAAAAGGTCATCAATTCGAGGAAAGGGGTACTTATTCTTCACTATAAATTTGTTTAATTTTCACAAACATTATGGGTGCTCCCCATGGAGACACACTTAGTCGAATGTACTTATTTTCAAGCAATTCTTGCAATTACATTTTCAGCTCTAATAATTATGGTGTACTCATTATGTAGGGTATATTGGACACTAGTACAAATCCTGGCACAAGATCGATTGTAAAATCAATGTCCCTCTTTGGAGGAAGTCTTTGAACTTCATCAGGAAACACATCCCTGAATTCTTGCAAGACATGATAGTCCCTCAACTTGGGAATTTTATTTTCCGTTTTATCCAAAACATGGGCTACATATAATTGGAAACCTTTCTATAGAACTGATTCAACTGCATGGATGAAATCTACCTAATATAAACTACCTTTTGGAATTCCCTTTACAACCCTTGGGATTCCTCCTTCATCAATGCATTCAAAGGTCTTGTTGTAGCAATAAAGTTTAACTCTATGTGCTTCCAACCAATCCATTCCAATGAGAACATCATAGGAACCTAGTGGCAAAATATTCATGTTTGCATAAGTGAACAGTCCATCCATTTCCAATGGACATTTCACCAACTTTCCTCTTGTTTCCAGTGGCTAGTTGGACCAACCATGATTTACTATGCTTTGATTTCTTAAAATCACAAATCTCAACAATTTTAGGAGTGATATAACTGT
Organism: Pseudotsuga menziesii; assembly: GCA_001517045.1. NCBI lineage: Eukaryota > Viridiplantae > Streptophyta > Pinopsida > Pinales > Pinaceae > Pseudotsuga > Pseudotsuga menziesii. The sequence continues at coordinate 863,027 of LPNX010416963.1, forward strand.
GAGCATATCTAGGTTCAATCAAAATAGAAATAGATTTCTTAGCAATCTTGCCTTCAACTTCAACCACAGTTTAGTAATGGTCTGCATGGTGGCCCTCTAGTGCTGCATAGATTCTAGGGATGGTCCTTGTCACTTGACCCACAACTTCAACTTCTTATATGTTGTGAACATGCTTTGCACTCCCATTTCAATATGGATAGTTTCTAAGCATATGGTCATTTACACACCCCAAACATAGAACTGGATCTCTTGGCTAGTCTCCCATCATTCTAGATGGCTTATTCACATGCTATGGTGGTTGTATTTGCTAATTTATGAAATGAGGAGGCTCTAACCCCTTATTCCCTTGGTCAAACTTCTCATTTTTCTTTTCCTTCCATGATTTATGGAATTCTTGCTTGCTTTTGTTTTGACCATAATAGTACTTTACCTTTATTATGGCCTCATATAGAGTTTGAGGTTCATAAAACTTAATTTGGTCCTTGTATGATTGTGGTAACCCACTTAGAAAATTTTGAATTTTCACCTTATCATTAGTGATATACTTGACATACCTCAACAACTCTAGGAAATTATTTGTATATTCTTTCGCAGTCATATGTCCCAATTTCAAATCATGGAACTCTTTAGTTTTACCATCATAGTACCTATTGAAGAGGTATTTTTCCTTGAAGTACTTATTGAAATGCTTCCACAAAATATTCCTTTCATTGATCTTCTTCACCTTCCTAAGGTGATCCCACCATATAGATTCTCTTCCATTAAAATTGAATATAGCCACTCTTTCCTTCATGTTTCCTGAGTAGTCTTGAACTTGAAAATACTTCCTCATCCCAAGAATCCAGGCCTCAAATTCTTGACCATATTTTACTTCACCATCAAAAGCAGGAGGTTTGGCCTTCTTAAATTCTCCACGAGAGTTGTTCTTGAAAGTCCTGTTCTTCTTATTCCTATGAGATGAAGAACTTGAACCTTCAATGGAGTCTTTAGAGTCAGATGACTCACTAGAAGAGATTTTTGGAGTGTATGACATGTCTCTATAAAGGCTTCTTGAACTATGGCACCTCTTGTGGGAATGCCTCCTTGAACCACGCCCACTATTTTCCTAATTTTATGAGAGATGTCCAAAGTTAATATTCCTATGAATGTATGTCAAAATTTGAAGCATAGTTGCATTTAGCTGATTTTATTCCTCTTGATCTCTAATCATCATTTCATTATCTGCTCTATAGCTTTGCAGTTCCACTCTTAAGCTCCTCATGGTTTCTGCAATGCATGGGGGAGTCACTTGGTTTCTTCTACCATTAGATTATGTCTCTGCATTGTTGGGTGCTAAAATAGACCCTTTTTGTCCATATCCATCAGTTCCTTTTCCCCCTGTTTTTCCCTATTTTTCTATAACTCAAGCATATATCTTCCCAAGCCAAACATGGATTTTAAGGTATAATTTATTATTTCTCTATTTCATTAATGCTTAATATTGTCTATGGTTATCAAAATTTATCTTTGAATTGCGCTGAATTGGGTTGATTTGATCAGAAAAGTTTAGAACCTCAAAAGAATCTAGTTGTAGCAGCTCGTTGAACTCATGGAACAAATAATATTAGGCGTCGGTTTCCTCTTTTCATAATTTGGTTTAGGTCATTGATGAGATAAGATTGAGTGTATTTCCATGTGGCCAGCTGAAATAGTCCAAGCATATTCCCTCCTAATCATTTGGAACCTGTTCGTATCATTGAACAATTCAGATTAAAAAGTGCATTCATGATTATGAACTAACTCCACTTAATGTAATAATTGTTGTAATTGTTTCTATTTTGATTCGGCATCCTGAAGATCGTAGATCTTCATGGCTACTTGAAATTAATGGATTTGAACTAACTCATGTTTGTAGAAGTATAGGAAGGAAAATTGAGCTAAGGGGTTAGCATTATTGGAGAAAGATTGTAGCAGAAGGATGCGTCACTGTAAACTGTATTCCATCATTTTAATGAAAGGGGCAACAATTATCAATATTCTTGTGTCTAAGATCTCGTTAACCTTTAACAACATCTCTTGTAGGAGGCCAGGGACCGTCTTCTCACAGAGTTGCTGAAGTTAGTAGATGTTTTAGTTTTAATTAATCTGATTAGGTTTGGTGTGGAATTACAGTAGGCTATATTTTCAGATTGCTGCAACAATAGTCATTTAATTGCATCATTATAATTTTCCTTTGGTTTGTTGCAATAGTTTGGTGTGAATAGTCGGTTGTGTAGAGTAGTTTTCTTTCCTATGAAAGTGTGCTAATTAGTATTGTTGTTACAGTCACGCTAAGATCCTGTGCATTATTGTTATTTATCTTTCCTAGAATTTTCCAAATTAGATAGATCATTATTTTCATGAACTGAATATTTTGGTGATGGTTTGTATTTCTTTTAATATGGTATTTTAGGATTTAACTTCTTGCAAAAGCAATTCTAGTTAATTCATTCTTAAATTAGTTTTTGTAGGATTGATGTTGTAGGAATTAGGAATCCTTTGAATTCTTATATTGATAATTGAGATTGGATATCACAGGGAGATGAATTGGCTGAGCAGTTGGTAGGATGAATGATATTTATTTAATTAGTCATATATTGAAGTGTTTATGCATATATTTTGCTTAGTTACCTTTGAAACAACTAGACTTTCTTGGGTTGACAATTTATATTGAGAGCTTTGCTTGTTTACTGAAATTAATGAGCATATAGAGTGACCAATATTTTGGCGTCGTTGTCGGGGAAGGTAATTGGTAGACATAGATAGTAGTTGATTAGTTCAAATTCTTTAGCTATATTGATTTTTGGGGTTGCAGGGATGATAAGATGTAGTGGAGAGCTGAACATCCTTCGATAGACCGAATGAGTTCCTACCCAGAGAACGAGAAACCCCCAAAAGAACTAACTTTGCAGGTGGAATAGGTCATGGAGGTAATCCAAGATTAGACAAGGCCACATTTATTGACGAGTTGATTGGTATTGTCGATTATTCTACTGGAGCCCTATATTGAAGATCATATTTTGGAAGAGGAAGTCCTAGCATCCCTAGGTTGGAGTCATCAATATCAACTGTGGAGAGATTAGTGGGGGCGTCAACTCCACTTGTCATTATCAAGAAGAAATGCCCAAACAATAGGGGAAGTTATGTGGGGCTAAGCAAACCAGAGGATATATATCGAATCAATGGCAAGGAGGTCACTAAAGAAGAGTGGTTGAAGTTTTGATAGGAATTCGAGGAACGGAAGAAGCAAAAAGAGCAAGAGAATGAGGAAATCATGAACAAAAAACGTAATCTTGACGATTATGAATAAGGAGTGAGGGACAATGACAACAACAACGACAACAAACAACACGAAGAAATAGTTTCTACGCTTCATTTCCTCATTCGATAGACAACTAGACAGGCTCCCATGAAAAATATATCACCTTCAATACTGCCAAACTTCCATGCTAAGTCCACTGAAGATCCAGATGAATTCCTTTTTTAATTTGATATCCTTTGTTGAATATATTTTTATATCTCTAGCGAACAAAAGTTAAAATTATTTCTTGCCACTCTGAAGGGTAATGCTTTATGATGGTTTATGAGTTTGGGCGGTGAAACTGTCACAACATGGGATCAAATAAAGCAAGTATTTCTTGCAAAGTACCAGGATTATTGCAGGACTAAGGATAAGAGAGAGGAATTGTTTAAAATGATGCAGAAAGATGATGAAATATTGGAGTACTTTCTAGAAAGACTCCTATATAATTTGTAGAGGTTTGGACATATTGACATTGGGAGAGATGTTCTTAAAATAATTTTATCACGAGGGATCAAAGAAGACTACCTTGATATGCCCAATTTACTAGGAAATATGGACATATGTAAGGAATATTTTGATCATATTGTGGATCTATGTCGAAGATACTCCATAGTGTCTTCCAGAACCAGCACAAGGGAATGAGATGTCTTTACATGAGCACAAAAGTCAGCTAGTGGATGGGCTACTCGGGTAGAGATAGGTAATCTTCTTAAAAACTTTAAAACTGATATGATGAGTTCTATTTTCTCATAGTTGGATGTCATTAGAGAAAAGCAGAGAAAAGTGGATGAAGATCTAACACTTGGTGTATTTTGTAAGTGTAGAAAGAAGCACTCGTTGAGGGAATGCCCACTTGACAAGGTGGAGGTATGTGGCATGTGTGACTTGGATCGTGATACTGAAGAGTGCCCTTCACTGCCAAAATTCAAGGCAGTATTTCAAGTGTACACTATGGATATAGAACAAGCTTATTTCATCTCATAAAAGAAGCCTTGGCAACCTCGTGCTCCAGGATATGAATCTAGACCCTACATATTTTAATTCTTGGAGTAACATGAATAATCAGTTTCCTTCATGCTTTTCTTATCCCAATACTTAATGGAATCCACCTACTGACCCTACAATGAAAAATCCTACCCCTTGGATTCCATGGGCACCACACTCTAACCCACAGGGCCCTTGGTCTCCTGGTTGGATAAATCCTTATCTAGGAAATCAGTTTCCTCACAATCAAGCTCCTAAACCATAGTACTAGAAACCACAGCTACAACTCCCTAACAATGTTGCACCAATTAATCCACACTTCACCCTCAACTACCTGCTCAACCTATCACTGACCCCAACAATAAGGCAGTGCAGGAATTTGAAACATCAAGCATTCCAACTTATTCTATTACTCCCATCCCTTGCATTGAATTACACTTACTCTTAGGGAGGATAGTAGAACCTATCGTCATTGAGGATCTTCCATCCCCAGTGACTGAAGAAATAATGAATGAACAATTTGAGAACCTAGTCAGTACAACAACCCCCATTATTAAGGATGTTGAAACACCAACTGAAACACTTGTTGAAACACATATTGAAACCACCCATGTCATAATCCGAGAAATCCACCATATCCTCAGAGACTGACCTTACAAAAATTCATGGAGAAAACTTGTTTCAATCTTCTAGGTGAACTAAAAAATATGTATGTTAAGATTCCTTTGTTGAAAGCTCTTCATGATGTACCCATTTATGCTAAAACTGTTAGAGATCTATGTGTGATGAAACCAGGTAGGAAACCTATAAATCCTCTTATGGTGCATGTGGTGGGGAAATTATATGAATTAATGATGGCAAAGGTTCCTTTGGCCAAATATGATTATCTCGACAATCCCACCGTTATGGTGCATATTGGGTATACTGAGATTCCTAATGTCTTGGTAGACTTAGGGGAAACAATAAATGTGATAACTATCGAAACTGTGAAGAAATTGGGACTCACCAACCTCAAACCAACCTCCACGATATTAGAATTGGTTGATAGTTGCACCATTAGACCTGAGGGGATTTTGGATGACTTGGTAGTATCCGTTGAATCATGGAAATACCCTGCATATTTTCTTGTTCTCCAGCCTAAATCACAGTTTGGGGGGCATCCATTAATTATTGGGACACCATGGTTGGAAACAACAAATGCATATATCAGTTGTAGATTAGAATCTATGACAATATATGATGGAACTGATACTAAAATCTTGACTTTATATCCTCCATCTAGACCTAGTCTAGATATTGATACTCCATTATGGGTATATTTGGAGGAAGAATAAAATGTTCAACCTTTGTTATCCATAGGAAGGGCATTGAACTTTAAGAATGAAACTAAGGATGATACGTCCTGCAGTTTACTTAGTGAGCCAATGTCTATTCCTAAACATGCATATCAAATACTGGATAGCACCTTGAGCGAACTTGAGCAAGAAGAACTTACCGAAGAATCCCTAGCTAAGAGTGTTGAAACTGTTCCCATACTTAAAATTTTAAAAAGCACCCCAGTAGAGCTTGAACCTGGGAAAACCCTCAACGTTAATCCTAGCCTTTAACCTGATGAAAGAGAGCACCTAATCACATTGTTGAAATAGTCTAAGGGAACCTTCGCATGGGAATACACATACATGAAGGGAGTTCCCTCTGAACTGTGTACTCACCACATCTATATTAAAAATGATTGTAGACCCATATGTCAACCACAACACAGAATGAATCCAAATTTGAGAGATATCGTGAAGGAGGAAATTCATAAAATTTTAAAGGCTGGGTTTATCTACCCTATTTCAGATAGTGAATGGGTTTCCCCATTAGTAATTGTGCCTAAGAAGAATGGAAAATGGTACATATGTGTGGACTAATAGGAGCTAAATAAAGCTACACAAAAGACCATTTTCCTCTACCATTTATTGATTAGGACTTGGATACCTTGTCTGGTAAGAAATTATTCTCCCTTTTAGATGGCTTTAGCGGGTCACAACCAGATTCAGATTTCCCCTGTAGGGTGCTTACTTTTGGGTTATGTAATGAATCGTCTACATTTCAATGAGTTTTAATTGGAAATTTTTCTGAAATGGTTAATGATTGCATGGAATTTTTTTATGGATGATTTTACACCTTATGGTAGCAATTTTGATGAAGCTCTGGAAAATTTGGAAAAAGGTTTTAAAACGCTATGATCAGACTCACCTATCTCTCAGTACTGAAAAATTACATATGATCATGAGTGAAGGTATAGTCTTGGGACATTTTATATCTTTCACAGGCATACAAGTGGACCTTGCCAAAATTAAGGTAATTCAGAATATTCCCATTCCTAGAACAAAAAAGAGGTACATATATTTCTTGGGCATGCTAGTTATTATAGACGTTTTATTGGAATTTTTTCCAAGTTAACATCTCCTCTATTTAACTTGCTAATGAAATATGCACAATATAATTGGACAGATGCATCAAACAACGTTTGTAGAATTAAAGAAGAGGTTGTCTACAACACCTATTTTGCGAGGCCCTAATTGGGCCTCGCCTTTCCATATTTCTTTTAATGCTTCATATACTTCCATTGGGGATGTGTTGGGGCAAGAGGAAGGCCATAATCCATATGTTATATATTACGTTAGTAATAATTTGGCCCCTACTTAACTTAATTACATAGTAACTAAGACAGAATTCATTGCTATCATTTATGGCATCAATAAGTTCTCCCACTATATCACCGGGTATTCTACTTATCCACAATGATCACTCAACTATTAGATATTTAATGAAAAAACATGTTACTAACACTAGGGTGACTAGATGGTTACTATTACTGCAAGAATATTATATTACTATTATTGATAAAGTGGGAAAGGAAAGTGTTGTTATTGATTTTCTTTCTTGACTAACAAACAATGATGATAATTCTCCAGTCGATGACTCTTTTCCTGATGAACATTTATTTGTAGTTTCATCTCACTCACTGTGGTATGCAGATATTGCTAACTATCTTGTTGTAGGAAAGCTCCCAGTGCACCTATCAAAAAGGGAGAAAAGAAGGATTGTGCAATATAGTGCTAGGTATCGCTGGATTGAAGGAAATCTCATTTACATAGGGCCAGATTTGGAAATCATAAGATGTGTAAGAGAAGATGAGATTCAAAATATCCTTAAAGCATGCCATGATGTCCCATGTGGGAGTAATTTGTTCTATAAGAGAAATGGTCATAAGGTACTGAGGATGAGATATTTTTTGCCACCCTTGTTGCAGGATGCAAAGAAATATGCTCAAGCCTGCAGCAGCTGCCAAAGGATGGGACACCCAAACAGATTGGGCGAAATGCTGCTTCATCCACAATTAGTGGTTGAACCTTTTGACAGGCAAGCTCTGGATTTTGTAGGGCCTATCAACCCTCCTTCAAAACATAAAGCTTATATCCTAGTTTTCACAGACTATATGACCAAGTAGGTGGAGGTTGTGGCTCTGGTAAGAGCCAATGATCAAGCTGTGCTGGATTTATTATATGAGGAGATCTTCACCCGCTTTGGGGTACCCAAATAAATAGTAACAAATGGAGGACCATAGTTTGTGTCCCCCAATATTGAAGCCCTATTACAGGAATATCATATTCAACATCATATAACCTCACCATATCATCCATAAGCCAATGGCCATGTGGAAAGTATGAATAAGGTAATTGATACTATCCTCACAAAGACAGTGAAGAATCACCGCAAATATTGGGATGAAAGACTTCCAAAATCATTGTGGGCATATCATACTACATGGCGCAACACTACATGCTTTTCTCCATATGAACTGGTATATGGGAATAACGTTGTATTTCCTATTGAATTTGAGATCAAAACTTTGAAGACAGCTATAGAAGAAAATCTGGACTTAACAGAGGCTTCAAGGAATTGGTTGAATCAGTTAAATGAATTAGATCAGAAGCACACAATTGTTGTATACCAGACAACATTAATTTAACAACAACAATCCAAATGGCATGACAGGTTCATAAAAAAGAAAATATTATGCAAAGGATGTTGGGATTTATTATATGATTCATGGTTCAAGAAGGATTTTAAGGGTAAATTGCGTATAAGATGGTTTGGACATTTTAGAATAGATAAGGTTTTCGATAATGGAACCGTATGCTTGACCACCATTGATGAACATTAGACACCTTTATTTACTAATGGTCATCGACTACGGCTTTATCATAAACCTATTTCAAAGGATGTGTCCATTTCCCGTGTTGCAGCTGATTCAAATTGCCAACTGATACAGGAACATGGGGTTTCGCCTGTTTTTGAGAATCCCTAAAAGATACTGCAATTCCACACATAAATTTGTATATAAATAAATTGTTGATTCATTTTTTTAAAGCTTTGATTGGTTTGTTTTTTGAGAATCGTGAATAGAAATACACGCAAAGGTTCAATCGGAGGGAAGCAGTCCCGTTGGGCCAAGTCATTGTGGAAATTATGGATGACCCTTCTCAAATTGGATGACTCCTTGTAAGAAAAAAATGAATAGAATTGCAGACCTCTATCGAAAATGCATCACTCTCCCCGTAATTTCACCAAAATTCCATCTGATTTTTCCACTGAAACTCCGCCAAATTTTCCATTTCTTTCCACTAAAACTCCTCCAATTTTTTTTCATTTCTAACCGCTGAAACTCCACCAAACTTTCCATTTTTTCCGCTGAAACTCCACCAAATTGTCTATTTATTTTCGCTTCCGCTAGAACTCCGTCAATTTTTTGCTGGAATTCCACCAATATTTCAGCTGAAAATATGCCAACATTTTCGCTAAATTTCCACCACATCTCTGGCGGATTTTCTCCCAAACATTTCTGCCTTGTGACAAAATTCTGCTAAAATTCCATCACTCTGTTACAATTCTTGAGAAGAACGCCAAAGATTCCATCTATATTCAACGTTTCCTTATTCCAACATGGACGTATTAAACCTTCTCATTGGAGGAATGCCAACTTGTTTTATGAAGGCATGTGCATATTTACATTCTTGTTAATTGTTTTGACAAAATTCTACTAAAATTCCATCACTCTGCTACAATTCTTGAGAAGAATGCCAAAGAGTCCATCTATATTCAACGTTTCCTTATTCTAGCATGGACGTATTAAACCTGCTCATTGGACGAATGCCAACTTGTTTTATGAAGGCACGTGCGTATTTACATTCTTGTTAATTGTTTTGACAATAAAGGGAAGCCACCTTGGAAAGATGATGGTTCAGAATATCAATGAAAAGGTACAAGTTCTGATTATAGGCATGAATTGATATATCAATAATGATTATACCTTGTCTTTTAGTCTATGTCAGCAGCTCGTAACCGATAAACCTGTAAGAGAAGCATGTCAAATACCCCACCCGTACTTATTTAATGACCGTCATTCCATGCAACCCGTGCGATAACCTGTTAAACTATCTTATTCCATAACTGTGCCAGCTTTCTAAAAATGCCCACACGAACCCCGACTATCCATCAATTGTTCTTGCATGTTGTGACTTCTACATTTGAAACTGGTAGTTGTTGAATTCTCCATTAGAGCTTGTAGAATAAGGGAATTATGGGTCTTCCAGTAAGACATGAGCCTGAAAACATAGATTCTCTTTGTAGAAACAGAGAAGTTTTTGTTATCTTTGAGGAAGCCAGATGGATAGAATATTTTCAGAGATTAAATGGCTTCCACAAAGAGAAGCACTTCAATTTTCTATCAACTTGACTGGAACCCATTCAAAGATTAGAAAATTAAGGATAGACGTCTAAGAGGCGGCTTTCGCAGAGGTTACAGGGTTAGCCAGAACTAGAATGAGATGGTTTTGCCGAAAGATGCACAATTTGACTGCAATAATGGAATTTATTGCAACAGGAGAGAGTGTGCAGCCGAGTTCCAGTGGAAGATCATTAGAAACAATGCCAAGGCCTTGCGACCAGGTCGCAATCTTTTTAAAGAGAAACATTACCTATGAGGGAAGGTACCAAGTTGTTTATACTAATGATTTTTTTCTTTCTCATTTGCGCCATGGTAGACTACTTAATATGTCATTTTATCTCTTAAGAACCCTTCAGAACATGACCCATTATGTGAGAATGTCTTGGCATCCATTATCCTCTGTTACAAACCATGTACTTATTAAACTATTAGTTATAAGAGCCTTAACACGTAGAAATCAAACATGGGAACAATTTATTATTTGGGTTGCGGTAAACCGGGGACCTGCAGTGGAAGTAAGAGGTACTGAAGAAGGGGATGATGAGTGGATCTCCTCAGAATTAGCTGGGGCGAGGGATAGAGCATCAGAAGAATTGGAAAATGTCTAGAAGGAAGGTTTAGGGGAAGCTACAATAGTAGCAAACCCTATGGAAGAGGTTTCTATGTTGGTAGTGGCGACAGAAGAAACTGTAATATTACCAGTTGCAGTAGCAGAAGCTGAAGCTAGAGCAGATGTAGAAGTTGTGATAGTGGAAGTTGTAGATATGGAAGCTGCAATAGGAGAAGAAGCTACAATGGTAGAATAATTTCAGAGATTAAACCCTCAGGAGTTGAGCGGGATCCCAGTGCATCAAACATAATATCATGCAGGGGCAATGAGAGAAGGAGATGTGGAATTTTTCAACATTGAATCTTCTCTTGAAATAAGGGGAACTATAATTCAAGAAGAGGAATTTCTTGCTGGAATAAGAAAATATTTTACCCCTTTTATGTCACAAAGAAGAAGGAAGAGATCAAGTACTAAAGGCCAGTCATTTGGCCCCACAAAAAGAAGGAGAATTAGAGCTTCTACTGTAGCAGGAGCAGAAAATCTTGAAATTCCTATTCTAAAACCTTGGTTACCCCCTGTAACTTAAGAACCAGAGGGTAATGTAATTCTAGAATCCTCCAACCCATAAGAACTTGTTGTAGATCAGCCTCAAATTGATAAATTACTTTTTTAGAATGAGCTATTGAAAGAAGAAGTACAAACACTCATAGATGGGTGCATGAACCACTAACTTCTTTCGATGTTCATCGGCGACCGATTCCACTAACATTTTCCGATGGCCGATGATCTCATGCCTTAGAGAAATTTTTGAATTTTCTTCTTGCATCGGCTCTTACTTCAACTATTCATCAGCGATGTCAACAACTATTCTTCTCCGATCGCCGGTGATCCCGTTCCTTAGAAAATTTTCAGAAATTTTCCGCTACATTGGCTATCAGAAATACTTTCCTCTGCGGCATCGGTGGTCAGGGGTTCTATCCATCGGAAGAATAGTCCTCTAGCCATCCGCAATGGTGGCGCACTATCATCTAATCACTTCCGATGTACTCACCAAAATTTTCACCGTGTTGACAACTTGATCATCTAGGCATCGACGATGTCATCAACCAATCATCGTCGATCATCGATGATTCCACTACTTCAAAAAAATTTAGAAATTTCTCTCCACTGTGGGTGAGCTTCAGACTAACACTTCCACCGTGTCGGAGGACCTTCCATCTCAGTCCTTCGATGGGCCGACGGTCGTTAAACGCAATTCATTTTCCAATTTTCTTCTAATTGTTGTACGTCGGGTGACCTTCAGACTATCTTTTTCGCTGTGTTGGAAGAACTTTTCACTAAGGTTTCCAATGACCCAACAATTCTGGCACTTAGAATTTTTTTTTGAATTTCCCTGTCATTCACCCATTTTCTCCTGGTTTCTTCTTGCAGTAGGAAAGTTGCCTTTGTTAACTGATCTTTCATGGCCCTCTGAGGCCCAAATGTTGCAACATAATCTCTATCACTACATCTTCCTGACCCATTCAGGCCCATGCTGCAACTAGAGCTCTGATACCACACTGTAACGTCCTCGAACCTCCGACCGGCGAAGAGGATGCTACCATACATCAAATCATCCGGGAATCTAGCCCCATGAACATGAACATACATACATATAATGCTGAAGCATGATACTTAAAAACATAAAACATACTACGATGCATTAGTCATTCATATACATAGCAAAAGCAAACAACATGCATTCATATACAATTCAACATTCAACATGTACATCATCATTCATCAATGGTAAATATGATTGCAGACACAAGTTTGGCAAGAATACTTATCTTATAGAGAACTTGTTTCGCAACCAGCTATGTCGCTGCAACATTCCATGCAACCATAGGCCTGCGTGCTCTTTAATCTCTCAGCAACGCTGCCACCCCCGAGCTGGGCATGATTCCCCAAAGAATAACGAACTAGCAGGCTTACACATAGCCAAGGATAACAACACCACTAGGGTACACAGTTCATCCAAGCCAACACAGTTGGGTTTATCAGGCGAACAACCGATCAGCCAAGCCAACCAAGTTGGGTTTATCAGGCCATCCAGGACCTGGGAAAGGCTAAACGCTAAGATGGTGAGCTCATTGAAGAGCTATAGACATTGACAGCATAAGAAACCCTACTTATAGAACACCCACACACACCCAACACAAGGAAATCAGTCCTTTCTCTCCAACATAGTCCCTCAGACCCTCATCTCCCTTCTAGTGCTATTCAGGAGTTGTGGAGAAGAAATACAACCCATTAGTTATGTCTGTGTGGTTCCCAACCCACCAGCTTTATCAAGCACATAAGGCCCTCATTCACCACTCCAATGCAATCAGAGGACAAAACCACTGCATGCATGCAACAAACCAGCTATTAAAGCTTTAATAGGGGAATAACAGCTCCCTGAATTGTTCTTGGCCCTATCATGGAAAAACCAATTCCACAGCAACCTACAGTAGACAATTCACAAGGGAAAATGCAGCCAACAAATGTGGAAAATGACAGGAGAAAACCACAGTAACGGCTCAGGACGAAGAAACGGATCATCACACGATCCAGACACACCAGCAACGTTGGAATACCATGGTCCCTTCTCAACAATGAAGCCACCGTACACCTTAACAATCAGAAATGGTGGAGAAAAAATGCAGATTCTATGCATGATCAGGAGGCAGAACAAAACCACAGACTAGCAAAACGGTGTGAGAGAGGAAAAAGAAAACCACCACCCAAAGGATTGTAATCCTTTTAACTCCTCTCTGTATGGGAAAATGAGCAGCTCAATATCGGGAGAGTGGAAAGACCATCCACAACCCAGAAGGCGTTTCGTGGAGAGAGTGCAGGCGTGAGCATAGTGGTTTTTCCTACTAGCAAATAGATGCCCCAACTAACAACAGAACAATTAAGGTGGTGGTTGGGTGAGACAAGGGAAGGTGAGCAAAAAGAGTGGTGACACATGGCTTTTCGCCCATGGCTCAAGGTTCAACATTCCCCTTCCTTATCCTTAGCGAAATCATGCCCCTTATCAATTTCGTTGCAGTGAACATAGCTAGTTGGGGTTATTTAATTAAATATGCATAGTTACATGATGCCACAACTTAGTATGTATGCCGCATGTCCTGTTATACCATTGGTGACAATTCCAATCCGAAACATAACATAACCAAATCTATGGCAGGCGTTTGCCTTTAGCTCCGCAACATGATTATTTACAATGTATATATATATATATACCAAATCTATGGCAGGTGTTTGCCTTTAGCTCCGCAACATGATTATTTACAATGTATATATATATATATATATATATA
>LPNX010416963.1:877323-935438 GCA_001517045.1 Pseudotsuga menziesii
TATATCCTAATTAAGCTAATAAGATTTAACAAAAACTAACATATATAGCAGTCCAATAGTGTTTTCAACAGTGGAAATATAAATTACTCAAAACCCTCCAAAAATGTTGTTGTAAATATCAATTACTCATTGCTCCACATATCATATCAGCCAACTCTATTAGAGTTTTTATCAGGTAAGTTTATGTCAGACAATATGATAGAATGAAGAATTCACATCTCTCATATGTAAAAAAGTCGAATTAAATTTTTGAATATAATTTTCTAGGCAGATAGTTATTACATTCTTTAATGTTAAGTCGGTATATTCATAGATAAGCATTTTTGGTATGTCTATATGAAGAAGAAGAAGATTGTAAATTGACAAACATAGAGCTAGGAATAGAAGTGTGTAAGTGTGCAGAGAAGAAGAAGGAAAAACTCTGTGAATAGTCTGAAGCTCAAGCTTCTGTTTTTTGGAATGTGTTGAGAGCCGAGGCTCTGTAAAAGGTGAAATATCCTTGTAAATTTCTAAGTTTGTATTTGCGGCAATAGTTCTTTGGTATGTCATGAATATATATATATATATAGTTTATGGTTATATGCCAATTTTATTTATGCTGCACATATTCTTCATATTTACTTGATTAAATGTTGTTTACATTTACCATTTAGTGAAAGACATAAAAAATCCATAAATATTTCACCGTGTAAACGTTTGAGATTTTATCCACAGAATGCTCGACACAAGTCGTCCTTACTATTTGGTTATATGATATTGTGAGTCAATCACAATATATTTTTTTCGCAGTTTATCCCAAGTTAGTGTTTGTGAAACATGTTTTTCATATTATAAGGCTTTAGACTAAGAAATATAGTTGTTTTATTAAGTTCGACTAAAAGTGATTTGTTCGAAGTGGGTGTTGGTTGCAACCAAAATTGTGTTGCGGTAAAAGATGGTCAAAGTTAAGTAGGTTTATGTCGAGGTAAAAGTGAAAATTTCATAAAAAGTGTCTCCACCAAAAAGTGAAAGTTGAGTCCTACCGTAGAGAACTTAGTCGAAATAAAAATATGTCGCAGTAAAACTATGTCGCACTAAATCCCTGTTGCAGTAAAACTCAGTGGCAGTATATTTTGGTTGAAATTAGTTTGTTCACAAGTATTTTCATTTAAGTAAAAAGGTGGGTTTTCCAAGGTAGTGTGTCACAACCCTAAAAGTCAAAAGAAAAATAAACAGATAGAGAAGCCACATGAAATGTTATCATTCTCTTTGTCGAACTCAATGATGCATGTTATCATGCTTTTCTTGCACTGGTGTTTCTTTTTCTTGAATTTCAATGTTGTCAAATTTGAACATGATCATGGACCAAGTAAGTTAGATTCCAGTCCCTGAAGAAATTCTCAGAATAAGTTAATAATCTCTTCATACTTGAAATTGATAATCTAAGATGATGCCCCGCTTCGCTATAAATCGATTTGGTGGTAAAAAAAAATTAGAATGCTAAACCTATACCCCAAAATTTGCAGCTCCTAGCTCTCTAGTGGAGCAAGAAGCTCTTTAAGATCTCCTTGGATGACAGATCTATGTATATCTCAAGTTCAAGAAGATGGATAGCATGGAGTAAGTTACAAATAAAACTAGTCTTCAACTATTGAGCAATACTTGTGTAAAATAATTTAGATAATTTTATGGTTTGATATAGAAATGTGTTGAATATTAGGATATTAGAGTTCTTATTGGGATTATGAATGGTACAAAAAATATTTTAACTTAGATAATAAAATGAAATATAATAGCCTAGTGAGATAGCTCAAGCGATTGAGTGTTGTAAGTTGTGAGCATAAGGTCTCAGGGTCTAATCCATTGATGGCTATACATTGATATATAAGATCCTCACTTAATGTCCCTATCGGCTTAGATCCATAATCAAATTTAAGGGGGTGTGGACCCTTCAGGTGTTCCCTCTGTTATTTCTTGACATGGGCATAGCAGCCTCGTTGTGGGTTTGTGAACCACAACAGTAGTTCAATTTCTCTTATGAATTCACCCAATATATCTCCAAATTATCTTATCTCTCTATCCATTCGAAGTTATTCAAATCCTTCCCTAACCACAGATTATCCAAATTCTCTAATCTCTTCTTCCAATCGATCTTGGAATCGAGGCTCTTCATTAGCTTTCCTTGAAATTTTTGTGTTTCCTCTTTGATCTTCCAATCCATTTTTGAATTGAGAAAAAGGAAAAGCAGCCAAAATCAAAATTATTCCGCTCCTCCTTAGACTTGTTGTTCTTGATCTTCTGTCACTGCTCCTCTGATAAGTTGAAGTAGAAGTAGAGCTACTACTTTCTCGACAATCACCTCCTCCCATAAGTTGTTTATATTCATCCATGTCTGTATTCTACCGTTTCACTAACCGCAATTGCAACCGCAACATTTAATTATTGAATAACAGGTAAACTAAATTTGGTAGCCAAAAAAGCACATACCTTCACCTTTATAGTAGTCCATACTAATTTAACCAAGCCGACTCCATTCTCACTCCGCCGTTTTGTTTTTTTTAATATGTATTTGAATAATAAACCAATATGTTTCATGTTTAAATTTAGATGGGTAATAGGTGTTTGAATTGTAAAACAATATTTTTCATGTTTAAATTTTGATGGGTGTCTAGTGAGAGGGAAGGTATTTGATTTTTTAAAATTGCATTCTTTGTTTAAATTTGGATTGTTTGGTGTTTCTTTACCCATTTCTGGCACTAATGAGGAAGCAATAAATAAATAGCAATGTGCATGTGTGCATGGCACCTACTACATAGTCATCCATAATATAGCACCTAGTAGTAGCTATTCAGACAACATATGATATAAATGATAGAAGACACTTTGGGTGCATATTGTTTGCCAAAAAACAGAGCCATGCATGGTACAAGACACTTATACCACAAAGAGGCCAAAATGTAAATGAAATAAAAATTCAAAACCACCGGAGATCAATCGAAAGCCCCTTTTTTCATGTACATATATATCTTACTATAATGGAATGGTGTTATATGTTTTGAAATCCCCATGAATTCTTATTTTAAAAGGTCGAGAAGAAGGAAGAGTCTAATAGAAAAAAAGAGACCAGCATAGTGGGAATAGCTTGAATCACCCTCACAAAAAAAAATGGAGGTAGGTGAATAACATCATTATGTTGATTTGTGTTCCGATGTGTATTCATTATGGAGGAATTTATTCTCTTAATTATTTGCACTTAGGTCCCACCGGGTGCCATTGAGAGAGCCCTCGCGGAATTTGCAATCTTCGAGACGCTTGTCTCCATCTTCAGCTGCCATTTGAAAAAGATTTATCACAAGAATAAAAAGATTTATCCCCGGCAACGGTGCCAAAAATTGTTGCCGCCTTTCACACACCTGGGTTACATGGTAGAAACATTCAAGCCACTCAGTGTGTCCTTTGGGGAAATTCTTGAGTCAAGGCTGTCACCTTGTTCTTGACTCTGCCGTTTAGGCTGAACTCCCAACCAAGCCAAAGGGGGTAGACCCTATTAAGTTACTAAGGAAAAATTATTTAGTATGTTGATGGTGTTAAAGAGTAAGTTTTTTAGGAGTTTCGATTTAACAATTGTAAACAAAAAATAACATGATGAGATAATCACAAGTAAGCACGAAAATGAAACCCAATCACATATAGATTGAAAGAAATAAATAGTTGACCAGTGCCTTGAAAATGGAGTCGAAAAATAATTAAGAGTGCTTGTAAGTGATATAATAAATGTTGTGTAATTGTATCTTGGTTGATTTTAAATTAATGTAAGATGATGAGTCATTTAACTTAGGCAAGGGGACTCCAGATATACCGAGGGGGTATTTGAAGTATGTCCCAAAACTAAACCGTCATGGCTACCCACAAGGAATATGTGGGCTGAATCGAGTCCCTAAAGTTGTTGTTCATAATGCACCCGAAGGTGTAATAGATATCGGTTCCCCGAGGTCACTTTTCAGGAGTTCCCACTTCCTTTGGGTATTTTGCCACTGTAATGGTTTGATCGAGGCATTGGATTTTCGCCTGATGGTTTGTCAATTTGGGGAGAGTGAATCCTAATTATTCTAGTCACTCAAATGCTTTTGATGCAGCTTGACTGATCGGATGAACCACATCCAAGTATAGAGCATACACACAGGATTATTTGTTATTTTTAGTAAATTTTGAAAGAGGTGTTCTTGTTAAAAAGAAAACCCTCCAGGAACCTCTTTCAGTCAAAGTGGACCTCAATTGGGGAATCAAGGAGGGGTTGATTTTATTATGATTACTAAAACAAATGATGATAGAAGATTAAGCATAAACAAATAAGCAAACCACAATTTTCTAAGTAGACTACCACGACCCTTTCTTCACCTTTCGGCTCAAAAGGAGGCTCGTGGGGTAAGTATTAAAATTACTTTAAAACCACCAGATATGGAATATGGAAATTATTATAAGTCAATTTATACTACCTTGCATATTAGAACTACACTAGATTGAAAAAAGATGAACAAAAAGTAAAAAATGACACAGACGCAAATCCCCCCAGGGGGGATGGTGAATAGGCTCAAAAGAGCCTATTCAAAAATATTTTTCCTTTTATTAGAAGAAATTAAAATATAATAAAACTGAAATTAATACACTTTATCCTTATATGGAATGAGACCAAAGTTTTACAAATTGCAAAAATTTGAAATTTTTTGGAAGACGAAGACCCCCTGGGGGATTTCAGATGGTCCAAAAATGATTTTCGGACAGTGCCTCCTCCTCTTTTCTGTTACACCTACTAAAAACCAGCAATATTATCAGATTTAAATATGCCCAAAAGTACTTTGAAAGTACTTTTGGATGAACAAACTTTTTACCCAAAAATCTAAGTTAAAACTAGTTTTTAAAGAAGTGGAAAAAGAACCAAGGAAAGCAAGCTTTCCTTAGGATATTGGAATGATTTGGGGGAAGCCAATATGAAGCACTTAAATTTATGAATATAAATTTTTATATTCTAAGGAAACAACCATGCATTCAACAAGCTTTAGATCTACTTTCATAGCCTTGAAAAATGACAATTTTCCCTAAAACTAGATCTAGAATGCTTGTAAATTTTCTTTAGGAATGAGATCTAGTTTTATGAGATTTAAGGAAGCAATATATATGTATGAGGAACTCTGAAATTGATTTATCTAAACAAATTTAAAGCTGCAAAACAAGTAACTGTACTGATTTTGAAGAAATTTGAAGGAGGAATAGGAAAGGAAGAGCGCTTGTTGTCGGGGAATGGATCTGCAAAGAAGACTAGTTAGTGGAATGTCAAGGGACAATGGCTTCACAAAACAGTCAGATACCCAGTGGATTCAAACTAGATCCACAGTTCCTCTGACCCCTGTTACCTGAAAACTAATAGACAATCCTTCACAAAACCATATGAGATCTGGATAGAAATATATGAAGAAAGAGAGGGATTATAAACTGATTTAAACATGTATGATCTGAATCTTTAAGCATATATACTATGAGATATTGAAAATCAAGTAATGTTACTTTCCCAGCTATACTCCTATTGATTCAGCTGAATCATTAAGCCATGTAGGATTCAGATGCATAAATTGAGAGAAAGCCAACGGTAAAAAGCTGCAAGACAATGTTGAATCCACACATATAAAAGCATTACACAGATTTGGCCTCCAAAGCTTCACTTTATTCCAATAAAAAAAGATATTACAACAGCAATAGCTCCTCAATCCAATTCTAACTAACTCGGAAAGGAGGCAGCCATGCTTTATTTATACACAAAATTGAAACCCCAACCCAAAGGGGCACAAAACCCAAGGAGATAGACCACTGTAGCTGAAGGAGAGTCCATCAATGCCTGATCTGAAGATGAACTGAGATTCTACTGAGTTTGAATGTCAATCGAGGGGCCGATTGAGTTGAAACCTCAATCTGTTGACTGAAGCATCCACCAAAACTCATCCAGATGAGCCCACACATGTAGAGGAGAGAGGGAGGGCAAAATTTCCCATAAAGGAAGCTGAAGATCAACTCTGGATCCATCCAGATCACCTCGTCCAATCAAGGATTTGTCAGATCCAGTCAATATGGTGCCGATGAGACTGACTTCAATCAAATCGGTTGAGAATCCATTGATCTTGGATTTTGGAATTGCTCCATTATTCATCAATTTATTAATTAAAATAATCAATAATTGATCTTTTGGGCTTTCTGACTCGAGTGATGGAAAATAACTCAAAACTAGGAAATAGTGGGTCTATAGGTTTAGAGGGTGCTCTTAGCTTGAAAATGAGCACCTACATGACTGGAACTGATTATTGAGCCCACTTTTATTACAAAACCAATTTTTCCAATTAAACTATTAAAAAATAGCCTATGTTTTGGAAAAATTAAATTTTAATAAAAAACACTAAAAATTTTTAAAAATAAAAAAATTGAAAAACCTAGGGGGGACTTAGACATGTTCATATGAATTGACCATGATGCCTAAAATGTTTTCACATTGACACATAGACTCTAATAACCTCAATATTCCTAAATGCCAAGCCAACCACCCCAACTTTGGAGGTATGGAGTGAAAAACTCAGAAATTATCAATCATTTATTCAACAAGCAATAATAACCAAGGTAAAAAACACCCTAGGCTGATCAGATTAACAAATAAAGTCTAAGAGACCGAGTCTTTTACGGATGCTATCATACTAGAACATTTATTACAATTCCCCCATGGGGTATGAACATGTGATATAGTACAACAAGCACTTCCCAGAAGCACTTCCGAAGGTTTTCTGAAGTCCAAACAAAAAATATTTTTCCGGTTCACCAGGCTCACTTGATAAGAAACCACTAAGTACAACTTAGGTGGTAACACATCCCAACCTTTCTCTATGCAGCTTTAGTAAATAAACAACAAACATGTGGCATACTCTTAACCAGTAATATAATGCGTCCACCATACATCTATTCATTTGTAAGAAAATATATAGTCATTCATTCACTACAATGATCACACGTATTTCTAAGCTACTTTCAACATTCACAAATATACACAGAATATAAGGTGGAAACCCATCTAGGAGAAAACCACAAGGTGCTCTTCATCTAGCATGAGCAAATAGATGCACCTTTCATCTACACACTAAGCTACAGACTCTGCTCAAGATCTTCTTCTCTAAATTTATATACTTTTCCTCCCTCTCATTCTCTCTTCTCTTCTCTCTTTTCTCTTTTTACTCTACTTCTACTAGCGATCTAGACAAAGCTAAGATCGACTCAACCTTCCCTACTCATCTTTGCACGCATCTATAGTTCATTCACACTGATGCACTTAGCGATACAGAGCCATTTACCAAAACACCTACTTCAAGTCTATCTCAATAGTCTTATCATTATTCTAACCCACATACAACTTGAGTTCCTTCTTTTATAGCCCTATTACAGACTTGATACAGATCCCATACATCCTTGGTATAGACTCAATGTTGAGTCGATAAAGACTCTATGCGGAATCATTACAAACTCATTTTTTGTCGCTATCTCAACCGACTTACTATATCCAGCCAACATGATGTTTTCCCTATTCTAGTAACACATAACAGGAGGCGCTATCGAACTAACTTACAAATATGCCTTCACACATGTTATTTTTGCTGGCTCCAGTCGAGCTTGTACCCATGATCGTTAAGGATTGTCACTTTCTCAACATTATGTCTTAGTGTCGTTTTTCATTCGTTATGTTATTCGCAAGACTTCTCCTTGTTGGAATATATTAATTCCACTCATAACTTAGGATAAAATAATTAATCATTATTTGATTAATTATTCACCCACTAGCTTAATTACTTGGCATCCACTTGCACATTAAAGTCAACACATGCCATCTATATCCTAGGAATGCTATATTTCTGAGTCTGTGTTGATCTTAACCACTTTTTCGCCATCTAGAACTAGTATAGAACACTTTACAATAGATTTTTCTTTATTGAGCTTTTCCATCTTTTATGTTGATAAGGTAAGGCTAGTAAACTAGGAAAATGGGTCCCTTTGTTGCCAACCCATCTTTCATGACTTTCTCTCCATTTTCTAGTATTGGCATTTTTTTTCATCTCCCTTGACAACTCACTCATGATTTTTCCAATTCGTAAGGTCCTTGATATACATGCCTTCACCTTTATAGTAGTCCATACTAATTTGACCAAGCCAACTCCATTCTCACCTTGCCATGCTAGTTTTTTTAATAGGTATCTGAATGGTAAAACAATATGTTTCATGTTTATATTTGGATGGGTAATAGGTATTTGAATTGTAAAACAATATGTTTCATGTTTAAATTTGG
Organism: Pseudotsuga menziesii; assembly: GCA_001517045.1. Taxonomy (NCBI): domain Eukaryota; kingdom Viridiplantae; phylum Streptophyta; class Pinopsida; order Pinales; family Pinaceae; genus Pseudotsuga; species Pseudotsuga menziesii. The sequence continues at coordinate 885,671 of LPNX010416963.1, forward strand.
ATGGGTGTCTAGTGAGAGGGAAGGTATTTGACTTTCTGAAATTGCCTTCTTTGTTTAAATTTGGATGGTTTGGTGTTTCTTTACCCATTTCTGGCACTAATGAGGAAGCAATAAATCAGCGGCAATGTGCATGTGCGCATGTGTGTATAGCACCTACTACATAGTCATCCATAATATAACACGTAGCAGTAGCTATCCAGAAAACATATGATATAAATGATACAAGACACTTTAGGTGCATATTGTTTTCCAAAAAACATAGCCATGCATGGTACAAGACACTTATAACACATAGAGGCCAAAATGTATATGAAATAAAAATTCAAAACCCTTGGAGATTGATTGAAAACCCTTTTTTCATGTAAATATATATCTTACTATAATGGAATGGTGTTATATGTTTTGTAATCCCCATGAATGCTTATTTTAGAAGGTCGAGAAGAAGGAAGAGTCTAATAGAAAAAAAAAGGGACCAGCATAGTGGGACTAGCTTGAATCACTCTCCTCAAAAAAAAAATGGAGGTAGGTGAATAACATCATTATGTTGATTTGTGTTCCAATGCATATTCATTATGAAGTAAGTTATTCTCTTAGTTATTTGCACTTAGGTCCCATAGGGTTCAATTGAGAGAGCCCTCGCGGAATTTACAATCTTCGAGACGCTTGTCTCCATCTTCAGCTGTCATTTGAAAAATTGGTCGTCGAGATGCAGGTACCCCATGTTGTCATGAAAGTGACAAGATTTCATAGCTCAATATCACCATGTTAACCTAGATATATTGCATAGGTATTTTTAACATCGAGAGATAATGGAGTGTCCTCCACGACCTTGAATTCCGTAATCAGTCATGTAGGTTATCCTTGGACATAATAAGTCCTAGCGAAGCTCACAGGTTATCCTTGGATGTAATCAATACTAAGAATTTTCTATTACAGATCCATAATATCTCACATGGGAAATGAGACAGGTTGTCTGATCAGGAAAAATCCTAGTGAAGTAGGACGCTCAGATGTAATCAGTCTTGTAGGTTGTCCTCGGATGTAATTAGTCCTATTGAATCTCGCAGGTTATCCTTGGATGTAATCAGTCCCGAGACAGGTTATCTGAATGTAAATAAGCCTTGTTATGGTACGCATGATATTTGGATGCAATAAATCCTATGGGTTTCCTGAGTGTAAAAGGATTCCTAACATGGTAAGCAGGTTGCTTAGATGTAATACACCCTGAAGGTTGTCTAAACGAAAAAGATCATGGACATGGCTTGTTCAGATGTAATAAGTCCTTGAGGTTGACCTAGAACATAAAATTCCTCAAGTAGTAGGTTGTTTGGTCATAATAAGCCCTTACATATATATCTATATTTTTGTGTGTTCCCATGTTGAGATTATAAGGTCACGAAGCACATGAGGTGCACCTAGGAAGTTCTCCTTTATTGGTAGAACACAGGTTGACCATGGTTGCTCTGTATGATCTGTTTTGTTTTGTGCAAGAAAAAAGAGACAATCTAGATATGATGAGATGAAGGTCGAAGACGAAGGTTATTGTCATGGAAATGTAAAGAGGGTCTTACACATTCCTTACATGATGGCTTGCTTTATACATAATGAAGACCTGGTTGAGGACTAGGCCTACATCCATCATGAAAAAGGGTTTCCTCTGTAAAAAATTCCCATGATAGCTAGTATTGTTCGATGATCAATAATCAGATTGTTGGATTTTACTGTTTTGCTATCTCTCTACCCCTTTCTCTAGCGATACCGACCTAGGTTTAGTCCCTTCTACTAAGCACAGAAAATCCCAAGATATCATCCTAATAGAGCAGATATTAGCCAGCAACACATATGACATATATGACGTATCACCCAAGAGACCTCTCTTTGTGGGTAACTACTAGAACCACGTTTCCATAGTTGTGTGGGAGGGTTTTTAGGTACCTTGGCTCTATGCCAAGGCTTCCAATGAAGTCCAGCGGGTGGTTTATTTGTCTTTAATGTGCTCCAACAACTAAACTTCGTCCCAACCTTTCTCTATGCAACTTTAGTAAATAAAAACCAAACATGTGGCATACTCTTAACTAGTAATATAATGTGGCCACCATACATCTATTCATTTGTAAGAAAATCTATAGTCATTCATTCACTACAACGATCACACATATTTCTAAGCCACTTTCAACATTCACAAATATACACAGAATATAAGGTGGAAACCCATCTAGGAGAAAACCACAAGGTGCTCTTCATCTCACATGAGAAAATAGATGCACCTTTCATCTCCACACTAAGATACAGACTCTGCTCAAGATCTTCTTCTCTAACTTTATATACTTTTCCTCCCTCTCATTCTATCTTCTCTTCTTTCTTTTCTCATTTTACTCTACTTCTACGAGCGATACAGACACAGCTCGGATCGACTCAACTTTCCCTACTCATCTTTGCACTCATCTACAGTTCATTCACTCTAATGCACTTAGCGGTACATAGCCATTTACCAAAAACACCTACTTCAATTCTAGCTACAAAGTCTTACTAAGATTCTAACCCACATACAACTTGGGTTCCTTCTTTTATATCCCTATTACAGAGTCGATATAGTTCCCATACGTACTTGATACAGATCTAATACTGACTCAATAAAGACTCTATACAAAATCATTACAAACTCATTTTCTGTCGCTATCTCAACCAACTTACTATATCCAACCAACATGATGTTTTCCCTATTCTAGTAACACATAATAGGAGGCACTATCGGCCTGACATACAAATATGCCTTCACGCATGTGGTTTCTTTTGGCTCCAGTCAAGCTCGTACCCATGATTTTTAAGGCTTGTCACTTTCTCAGCATTATGTCTTAGTGTCATTTTTCATCCATTATGTTATTTGCACGCCTTCACCTTGTTGGAATATATTAATTCCACTAATAAATTAGGATAAAATAATTAATCATTATTTGATTAATTATTAACCCAATAGATTAATTAGTTGGAATCCACTTGCACATTAAAGTCAATACATGCCATCTATATCCTAGGAATTCTTTATTTCTGATTCTGAGTTGATCTTGACCACTTTTTTGCCATCTAGAACTAGTATAGAACACTTTACAGTAGATTCTTCTTTATTGAGCTTTTCCATCTTTTCTGTGGATAAGGTAAAGCTAGTGAACTAGGAAAATGGGTCCCTTTGTTTCCAACCCATCCTTCATGACTTTCTCTCCATTTTCTATTATTAGCATGTTTTTCCATCTCCCGGTACAACTCACTCATGCTTTTTCCAATTCGTGAGGTCCTTGATAGATTTGGGAAGTGCTTTAGCCACCTATGGGGGCTTGCTATATGTTGGAAAGTCAGCCTTTTTGAGATTTATGAGTTGTCTCCATACAACTCGATTTTTATATGAGGTATGTACTATTTATGTACACTATTATTCATCATTATTCAATGAAATGATACACAACAATATTCATCTCTTCATTCATGTGATTCAGTCTCTTTTATTCTCTCTAGTTTTCATGTGTATACTTGTGAGAATTATTAGTAGAAAGATCTATTTCATGTCCTTATTATTAGAATAATTGATCATAGCATCTATATATTATTTCTACATGGTATTAGAGCCACAAGGTTGATCAAGTTCTACAGAGTTGAGGAGCGCATCCAATCTCCTATCCCTCTTTGAAGAGGAGCTTGTCTAGCTTATAAGATTTTCTCCTAGTTTTGTTTTGCAGGTTGCAAAGAGTATCTCCTATAGCATATCAACAAATTCAATATGGATTCAAAATTTCCTCTACTATCTCCTTTCAGCTATGATGATTGGAAGCCCAATATGAGCACATACTTGAAGATGTAGTGTCTCTTTGATGTCTCCATTGGTGCATTAAGCGAACCTCAGTATTATGAAGAGAAGATTGTTGGGATAAATAATTGTGATAAATATTATTGAATTATGTGTTTGGGAATGTCTCCAAATATACATCATATCATATATTATGTTGAGTATCCATTTGAGCTTTGGAAGAATTTGGACAAAGCTTTTGGTTTGCAGGAAATAGAAGATGAAGCACAGAGCAAACCCAACATCTCCTCTTTTTCTCTCTCTCAATATTTCTTGGTCTCTACATTCTCTGATTAATTTTAACATGATGAAGAAGTTTCTCATACAATTCATTTTGCTGCTACCCTCTTTAATTCGAATGCTTCCTCCTTTAATCAAGAAGCAAATATTTAAGAGCAATCTTTTTCTCTGTCTCTTGAAGGTGATTTTTCTTCTTGTGATACTAATGATGAAAAATAAGTGACATATAGAGACTCTATTGATATTGATTATTATCCTATCACCCATTCATTTCTCTCTAAATCTCCTATCTTAGATTCTGAGATCTATGTGCCAGATCCAGATCCTTCACCTTTTATGCATCATAGTCTTTCCATTCCTTCATGTAAATACAAGTATCGGTGCAACAACCATATTTCTTTTCATCTTATCTAGACTCTCTTGGAATTCACCTATCCACTTAAATTTAGTGCCTTTTTTCAACAATCTCTCCATCGGGGGAGTCACTTGTGGTAGGTGGTGGTAAGTCAAGGATGATGGCGATTTTGGTTGGATCAACCAAAATTTTGTGATGACAGACCACATGGTGTAACAAATCCCCAAAAGCTTCAAAAACAAATACAATTTATAAATTGAGGGAAATTTCGTACTCACGAAATCATTCCAACATCATTCTAAGAATTTCTATGTTATCGTTTATAAGACCAAATACTGTCCGATCATCAAAGTAGACTTCAATAAATTTGTGTATAAAATATTTAAATGCAACAACTACAATTCTAGAAAATATTTTAGGTGCATTCTTGAGTCCAAAGGGAATTATTGTGTATTAGTATCATCCCCACTCCATCACAAACATAGTCTTTTATCGGTCCTCTTTTGCAATTCTTATCTAATGGTAAACCGAGAATCCATCTGTAAAGGAATACATTTCTTGTCCTCCAACATTTTCTAATACTTCATCTATGAATCTGGTCGGAAATGGATCATGCAAGCATGAATCATTTAATTTTCTGAGATCAACATAAATTTTCACTTCCCTTGAAGTTTCCTTCTCTTGTACGACAACCAGGCTGATCCATTCTGATTCTTCAACTGGTTCTATTAAACCTGCTTCTAACATTTAATCTACTTCAAATTTAACCTTCTCTTTGTAACATTGGTTTAATCAATTCGGTTGTTGTTTAACTGGTTTTTCATTAGGCCTAAACGGTGTCTTCATTTCACCCAGGTCCCTAACTATGCCCTTCAGTTTGGAAAAATTTCCATGAAATATATCCTAAAATTCATGTAGTAAGTCACTGATCTTTCCCATAGTATCTTTGTCCCAGTAATATTCAATATTGGCAAACTTCGGATTTTCAATCGACCCAATATTTACTTTCTTAATCTTGAGTGGTTTTAAAGACAGGTCAATGGTTATAACATCTCCATCCACTGTACGTATACCTTCTGGCTCAGGTATATTTATCTCAAGTGGGTCATCATCATTTAGTTCTCTCATGAGATTATAATACTCCATCCAGTTGTGTATAGTCATGTTGCATTGATGGAAATTTGTGTCTATGATCAGGAATTCTTCAAATATCTCTTCCTTTATTACCTGTAACACATCATTGACTATTGGGTGTTCACTTGGAAACTTAAATGTCTGAGTGAAGCTTACAGCTAAGCTTTCCCATTCAATATTTCCTCGTCGCAACTCTACTAATGTGTACAACTTTCTAGGTACCATTTCCAAAGTGTATATGAATCGATGAAACCATTCTTGTCATGGATGTTCTTTCCAATTCCTACAACAATACTCAATATGTTTCCAAGGATCTGTTAGTCTATATATTTCTGATCAGGGCAATTGATCTCTTCTCCAAATATGATCTCTGTTAATATCCTACACTGTGGACATTTGGAGATAGATTGTTTGGGTGTAACCCACCATCTAGTGGGCGTAGCTTTAAACACATAGTCCAAAGCAGACAATCGTTGTGATTCTGTGACTTTTTCTTCAAATTATAGCAGAAAGGATACAAGGATAGGTAATCCTTCATATCTATGCATCGTGCTTGCTTCAACTCTTACCCTTCAGAAATCTCTTCTGATTCTTACACGTCTTCGCATGGATACTTCAGGTAGGCTGTTATGCCAATTTTCTAGGGAAACGCTTGAGTCATACGTCCATAAGCTTACACTCGACCAACTCAGTTTTCCATCAGCTCTTGGATTGATATAGTCTTCCTCTAAAGAAATGATGTTATTTAACTGATCTATATGATTGTCTTTCCCTTCACTATGTATAGGCTCCACATATCTATGTCTTTCAAGTGGATGAATTGGCACAACCACTTTTATTTTAGAATTATTCGAATGACAAGCTCCTTTTCTTGAAATTTATAATGGTTTGTTTGTATATTTCCCAATTAGATCCTAGAAGTGCAAGATATGGATTTGTGTCATCGAAAATGTCAACAACTTTGAAGTCGGCATATGTTCTTAATCTTTCGACTTCTAGAGGCACTTGAGTTAGTATACCAATTGGTAGAACCTTCGACTAGTTCGTGAACCTTAGTTGAATAAGAGAGCATTCTAGTCGAATCTTATTCATGCTATCCCATGTTTGTCTTGTCAATATGTAGAAATTCGAGCACAAATCTAATATGATATAATCCATATCATAATATCCTATTTGCGCAATCATTCGCAGTTCTTGGTCCGTCTTCAATTTTTTTCGATATAATTAACTCATTTTTCAGGTCGCATGTCTTCTGGGGTTTCTTGTATTAGTGTTGTTAGTTCTATGACAACATCTTTATCATTGATTGGAGCTAAACAAATTTTGAAAATTGATTTAATCTTATTAACCTTTTTAATTGGTGGATTCCTGATTAGCTGTTCAAATCGTTCGAGAATAGTCTTGACTTGTGCAGATGTTGACGGTTGATTAGCATCAACAAATTGTAGTCGCATCTCCAAAAATAATTATTTATCCTTCTGGACATCTAGTGGAGCTTTCTTCTGTGCCACGGGTCTCACCTGTGGTTTTCCTTGCTGTATATTTTGGTCTTCTACTATCACAACATCTCCTCATGTTACAAAAACAATGTGAGGTTCTCTTGGTTCGACAGAGATCATCTGAATATTTTGATTAGGATTCAGATTCAGATTCTGCATCAAGTTGGAATCAACGACAGTTCTATCATTCCATTTCGCAATAAGTTGTGGACACTATTCAACAGTGTGATCAAATGCTTTACAATATGTACAATTTTTCATAGGACTTTGATAATATAAGGAAATATTTCATGGCTTCCCACAATTATAACATATGATTGGGCCTCTTCCTCAACTAAATCCTCATCCTTGTTGTTGTCCTCCACCTCTAAAGTTTTCACCCCCCCTTTGTGGAGGTTATTGTAGTTGTTGAGGACATTTATTTTTTTGGTATTGCACCTAAGGGTATTCTGGTTGTTGATATTGTGCAGGCTGATACTAAGGTTGCACTCGTTCAACTTGCATCTGCTCATCATTTTTCATTAAGTAGGTGTCCATTGTATTTTCTTGCAGTAGATTAAATGCTCTATAATCTTTTTCATCATGACTGGTTGATCTACAAAATTTACAATAGAGACTAGATGGTGTGCTTACAACATTCTATAAGTACAAACATTCCTCAGACTTGTGGCCGCTAGTCTGGCATATTCTACACAAAGGAATTCCTTGGGTGTTGAACGGTTTTGGCACACCTACTGTGACATAGTTCATGAGCGCCAGGAAAATGTCTTTATGTTGTCTATTTGTTCTGCATATTATACACCATAGTTCTTCTTAAACTTTATTTCCTATTTTAATGTCCTAGAGTTGCACCATAAGGTTGACACGCTGCGATTGAATTTTCATTATTCCCGAGCTAGTATCTCCAACCAATGAGGCTTCCAATTTTATTTCTATCTCTAGAGCCTCTATCTATGACACAATATTTTTTTGCATCAACATGGTGGAAAGATATATTTTAGCAAGGCAGCAAAAAACCATTCCTTGTGTTGTACATTTGACATTTGGAATCTCACTTTGGAAATCAATGTCTTAAATCTTTGGTCAAAGTCCCAAACAGATTTTGTTGGTAGCTACTTAATGTCTTTGATTTCGGTGATACATTGTGATTTAGACTTTGGCTTTCTAAATTCAGCTCTCAAACCCACTCGAATCTGATTGATTGTTTCTAGGAATCTTCCTCACTCTTATTCTCTCTGTTCTTCTCTCTTTTCTATTTTTACTCTACTTCTACTAGCGATATGCACATAGCCACGATCGACTCAACCTTCCCTATTCGTCTATGCACTTAACTGCAGTTCCTTCACTCTAATGCACTTAGCAATATAGACCTATTAACAAAAATTCCTACTTCAATTATAGCTCAATAGTCTTACTAAGATTCTAACCCACACACAGCTTGGGTTCCTTCTTTTATATCCATATTACCAACTCAATATAGATCTCATAGGTAATTCATATAAGCACAATACCGACTTGATACAGACTCTATACAGACTCATTATTGATTCATTTTTTTCTCTATGTCCACTGACTTACTATATCCATCCAACATGTTGTCTTTCCTATTCTAGTAACACATAACATGAGGCACTATTGCCTGACTTACAAATTTTCCTTCATGCGTGTGGTTTTCACCAGCTCCATTCGAGCTTATACCCATGATCATTAAGGCCTGTTGCTTTCCTAGGATTATGGATTACTATCATTTTCCACCTGTTATGCTATTTAGATGCTCTATTTGCATGCCTTCTTTTGATGATATTCTATCATACCATCTTGTGTCACATTCTATCCTTTCGTCGCGACTTAATTACCTGCCACAAATTCCTCTTCCAACGCATTCTCTTGTTCTTCTCCTTCTCTTTTAGTTCATTTGTCACAACATCCTTCCCCTTCTCCTTTATGTTGCTTTATCAGTCATAGCTTCTTCCTCTTCTCCTTTATGTTCTTCTCCATACTTAGGAAGAATTCTGCATGAATTCTGCCTTACTGTCTCTAGTCCTAACAAATATGATGATAGAAACAATTATGATGATGGAAACAATTATGATGATGGAAATAGCTATGATGATGAATCTATGACTCTGTGATGATGAATCTGCGGTGAAGACAGGACCAAATGTGTTGATGACTATGGGAGAGAGAGAATACCTTCCTAGTTAAGAGGGAGTGTTTATGTATTTGTAACTTTGGAAGATATTTTGACGTATATTATCATAGCATGTTGTTGTAGCCCCATTCGAGATGTGTTTACCTCCTTTCAGAATGTCTTAATTATGTCTAAACCTTGAGGTACAACCTCCGTTGTAAGTCAGGGAAATACTCCCCAGTGTAACATCATGTAATGTGTAGTTGGAGTCTTTCTAGGATAAGTCAGTCATGTGAGGGAGACGAGTCATCCCCAGTCATGTATTTGGTTAGTCACTTCATTAGTATAAATAGGGAGGCACCCTCCCTCATTTATACACACGTCACACTCTCAAGTTCGCAAGAGAGAGAAAGAGAGACAAAGCTAGGAAGAGAGATAGATAGTTGTTGAATAGTTCTTCTGACTACTTTTGATCATATTAGTATTATGGTTTCCCTGGTGAAAATATATGTGTCTTATGTATCTCCTTGTAACATCCCCGACCCTCTGACCGACGAATAGGACGCTACCATACATCAAATCATTTGGGCATATAGCCCCATGAACATGAACATACATACATATAATGTTGAATCATGATATTTAAAAACATAAAACATACTACAATTCATTAATCATTCATATACATAGCGGAATCAAACAACATGCATTCATATATAATTCAGCATTCAACATGTACATCATCATTCATCAATGGTAAATATGATTGCAGACACAAGTTAGGAAAGAATACTTATCTTATAGAGAACTTGTTCCGTAACCAGCTATGTCGCTGCAACGTTCCACCCAACCATAGGCTTGCATTCTCTTTAATCTCTCAGTGACACTGCCACCCCTGAGTTGAGCATGATTCCCCAAGGAATAAGGAACTAGCAGGATTACACATATCCAATGATAACAACATCACTAGGGTTCATAGTTTAGCCAAGCCAAGATAGTTGGGTTTATCAGGCGAACAAAAAATCAGCCAAGCCAACCAAGTTGGGTTTATCAGGCCATCCAGGAGCTGGGAAAGGATAAACACTAAGCTGGTGAGCTCATTGAAGAGCTACAGACACCGACACCAGAACCATCTTGGCTTCTAGAACACCCACACACACCCAACACAAGGAAATGAGTCCTTTCTCTCCAATGCAGTACCTCAGACCCTGATCTCCCTTCGAGTGCTATTCAGGGGTTGCGGAGAAGAAAGCCAGCCCATTAGTTCTGTGTGTGTTGTTCCCAACCCACCAGGTTTATCAAGCATATCAGGCCCTCATTCACCACTCCAATGTAGTCCGAGGACAAAACCACTGTGTGCATGTAGCAAGCCAGCTATTAAAGCTTTAACAAGGGAAAAACAACTCCTTGAATCACTCTTGGCCCTATCATGGCCAAAACGATTCCATGACAACCTACAACAGCTAATTCACAAGGGAAAATGTAGCCAACAAATGTGAAAACGATAGGAGAAAACCACAGCAATGGCTCATGATGAAGCAATGGATCGTCACACAGTCCAGACACACCAACATCGTTGGAAGACAATGGTTCCTTCTCAACAATGAAGCCACTGCACACCTTCACAATTGGCAATGGTGGAGAAACAATGCAGAATCTATGCATGATCAAGAGGTAGAACACAACCACCAATTGGAAAAATAGTGTGAGAGAGGAAAAAGCAAACCCCCACCCAAAGGATTGTAATCCTTTTAACTCTCCTCTACATGGGAAAATGAACAACTCATGATCAGGATAGTCGACAGACTATCTGCAACCCAAAAGGCACGTCATGGAGAGAGTGCAAGCATGAGCATAGTGGTTTTTCTTGCCAGCAAATAGATGCCCCAACTAACAATAGAACAATTAAGGTGCTGGTTGGATGAGACAAGGGAAGGTGAGCAAAAAAATGGGTGTGCCAATTGCATGGCATCCTCCAGCTCCCATGTAGCCTCTTCAGTTCCGTAATGCTCCCATTGCAACTTTACCTACCCTATGGCCCGGTTCCAGAGCATTGTGACATTCCTGTCCAGGATGTGCATTGGCTCGATTTGGAACTCTCCCTTGGGTTCCACCTGAATCACATCCCAATTTTTCACATGGTTAGGATCGTGTACATATTTCTTAAGCAAAGAAACATGGAAAAAATTATGATCTCTAGTACTAGCAGGCAATGCAAGTCTATATTCAACAACCCCTATTCTTTCAAGCACTTCAAATGGCCCACAATATCTTGGTAATAGCTTGGCACAACTTCCAAGCTTCAAGTAGCTTTTCTTTACCCTCACTCAGAGGTAGACATGATCCCCAACACTGAACTCTCTGTTCATCCTATGCTTATTTGCATATATTTTCTGTCTTTCCTGTGGTTCTTTCAGATTATACCTGATATTTACAACCTCTTGCTCCATTTCCTTGAGCAACTCTGGTCCAAGCGCAACCCTGTACACTGGGTCATCCCAAGTCACTAGTGTCCTACACCTTCTTCTAGACAAAGCTTCATATAGACTCATCCCCAAGGATGCCTGCTGTCCATTGTTGTAAGCAAACTCTACCAAGTGTAAGTAATCTTCCCACTTGGTTGGTGTGTCCATTACATACATGTGAAGCATATCTTCAAGCACCTGATTAAATCTTTCTATCTGCTCATCTGTTTGAGGATGGTAGGAAGTGCTGAAGTTTAGCTTTGTACCCAAATCTGCAAACAACCCCTTCCAAAAATTGGAAGTGAACCTGACATCTCTGTCAGAAACTATTGCCTTCAGCAATCCATGCAATTTGAAAATCTCCTTCATGAAGATCTTTGCAATGTCATCAGTCTTATGCATAGACTTCACCAATATAAATTGTGCTACTTTTGTCAACTTTCCTACTACAACCATGATGGAATCATGTTGTCTACAAGTCATTGGCAATCCTGTAATAAAATCCATGGAAATAACTTCCCATTTCCATTCCGGAACTAGCAAAGTCTACAACAAGCCTGCTGGATGTTGATGCTCAAACTGTACCTGTTGACATTTCATGGACCTTGAAATGTATTCAGCCATGTACTTTTTCATTCCTGGCCAAAAGTACTGCTTTCTAGCTGTAGCAATTGTCTTCTGGTACCCTAGGTGACCAGAATACAAAGCTTGATGGATTTCATCCAGAACAACTCTCCTCAAATATGCTGCATTTGGAATATAAATTTAGCATTTATAAGTAAGAAGTCTGTTTTCTTCCAATTTATATCCTTCATAACTCTTCTCAAGACTTTGCTGCTGCAATTTGTCTTTTACCTGCTCATACAATTCATCTCCAACAACATGATTAACAAATATACTGCCTCAAATTTGATTGGCAAATACTAAGACATGCCACATGCATTTTCTGTACCTTCCTACTGAGCGCATCAGCTACCTTATTCTCTTTTCCTTTTATGTGCTTGATTTCGAAATCGAACTCACATAAAAACTCTAGCCATCTCACTTTCCTAGAATTTAGAGTAGGCTGATCAAACAAATACTTCAGACCACAATGGTCTGTCCTAAGCTCAAATCTTCTACCCATCAAGTAATGTCTCCACATCTTAAGAGCATGTACTATGGATGCAAGCTCGAGATCATGAGTGGCATAGTTCTTCTCATGCTCCTTCAACTTTCTTGACTCATAACATATCACGATGTGGTTGTCCCGCAGAAGGACTCCTCCCAACCCTTGTCTGCATGCATCGGTACATACCACAAAATATTTCTCTGGGTCTGCAACCTTCAACACTGGTGCACTGGTGAGAAGATTCTTCAACCACTGGAAGCTTTCTTCACACTTTGAAGTCCATTCGAACTTTATCCCCTTCTTTTGCAAAGAAGTGATGGCATGTGCAACTTTGGAGAATCCCTCAATGAATCTCCTTTAGTATCCTGTAAGCCCCATACAAGATCTTACATCCATCACATTTCTTGGAGTAGGCCAATACATAATGGATTCAATCTTCTTAGGGTCTACTGATATACCCTCTTCTGAGATAATGTGACCCGAATACTGAATTCTATCTCTATAGAAGTCACACTTGCTTAGTTTTGCATACAGCTGATGTTCACTGAGCAATTGCAATGTCAACCTCAAATGCTCCTCATGTTATTCCTCATTCTTAGAATAAACAAGAATGTCATCAAGGAAAACAAGAACAAACTTGTCTAAATACTTGTTGAAGACACTATTCATAAGGCACATAAATGTAGCTGGTGCATTTGTGAGACCAAATGATACCACTACAAACTCATAATGTCCATACCTTGTCCTGAAGGTTGTCTTATGAATGTCTTTGTCTTTGATTTTCACTTGATGGTAACCAGACCTCAAGGCAATCTTGGAAAATACCTTTGCTCCTCTCATTTGATCAAAGAGGTCATCAATCCTAGGAAAAGGATATTTATTCTTCATAGTAACCTTTTTCAACTATCTGTAATCAATACATAACCTGAGTGTACCATCTTTCTTCTTTACAAACAGAATCAGAGCTCCCCAAGGAGACACACTTGGATGGATATAATTCTTTTCCAACAACTCTTGCAGTTGCACCTTCAACTCTAGCATCTCCGGTGTACTCATCTCGTAGGGTGTCTTGGACACTGGTGCTGCTCTTGGCACAAGTTCAATGGTGAAATCAATGTCCTGCTTGGGAGGAAGCCCTGGAATCTCATCAGGAAACACATCCTTGAATTCCTATAACACCTGATAGTCCTCCAACCTAGGAGTTTCATCTCTTGTTGGCTCCAAGATATGAGCTTCATACAACTGGAAACCCTTCCTATAGAACTTTTTCAACTGCATTGTAGAAACCTACCTTACTGAAATTACCTTTTGGAATACCTTTCACAACTACTGGGTTTCCTTCTTCATCCGTGCATTCAAAAGTCTTGTTATAACAATCAAGCTTCACTCTATGAGCCTCTAACCAATCCATTTCGATGATAACATCATAGGATCCAAGTGGTAGAACATTCAAATCTACACAAGTGATCAATCCATTCATGACCAATGGAAATTTTTCTACCACTTCACTGAATTTTCTCTTGGTCCCAGTGGCTAGCATAACTAACCAAGATTTCCTATGCTTTACCTTCTTAAAAGTACAAATCTCCACTACTCTAGGAGTGATGTAACTATGAGTAGAACTAGGGTCAATCAAACTAGAAATAGATTGTTCAACAATATTACCTGCAACTTCAACCACAGTTGACTAGTAATCTGCCTGGTGGTCCTCCAACGCTGCATAAATTCTAGGGACTGCCCTTGCTACTTGACCCACTACTTCTGCTTCTTGAATGTTATAAGCTGGCCTTGCACTTTCATTCTCAAGTGGACAATATCTGTGCAAGTGAGGTCCTTCACATTTCCAACATTTGGGTGGACCTTTATTCTATTGTGGCTCTTTATGCTTTCCACCTGTCACTCCAAATGGATTACTCGTAGCTTGGGATGGTTGCTTCTGCTGATTCCTGAATCTAGAAGGCTTGAAACCTTTCCTTCTTTGGTCAACTTTCTCATTCTTCTTATCCTTCCATGCCTTATGGTAGTCAGTTTTACCTTTGCTTTGCTCATAGCAATACTTAGCCTTCCTTATGGCTTCTTCAAGAGTTCTCAGTTCACAGAACTTAATTCTATCTTTGTAAGACTGAGGAAATCCACTCAGAAACCACTGGACCTTCATTTTTTCATCTTTGATATACCATACATACCTCAACAATTCCAAGAATTTATTTGCATATTCACCCATGGTCTGCTGTCCCAATCTTAGCTCATGGAACCCCTTAATTTTGTCATCATAATACCTATCAGAGAGGTATTTCTACCTGAAATACTTCTTGAACTATTTCCACTTCAGTATCCTTTTACTGATCTTCTTTACTTGCTTGAAGTGTTCCCACCAAATGGTTGCTCTTCCATTTAGATTGAATATGGAAACTCTTGCCTTCATGTTTCCTGAATAATCCTGCACTTGGAAGTACTTCTTTATCCCAAGAAGCCAAGCTTCAGCCTCTTGTCTAGTTTTTATCTCACCATCAAATGTAGGAGGTTTAGTTTTCTTAAATTCATCCCGAGAGTGATCCCTATGGTTTCTTCTTCTTCTCCTTTTATAAGAAGATGAACTTGTGTCCCCGCTGGATTCTTCAAAGTCAGATAATCCATTAGAATTTCTTCTCCTTCTCCTAGTGCTTCTCTTACTGCCTTTTGGCCTTACTATACCTCATCCAGAGTCTATCTTTCTCTGTAAATCTGTCAAACTTTGCAATATGGCAGCATTCAGCTGATGTTGTTCTTCCTGGGAATTAATCAAGCTTCTCATGGTGGCTGCAACATCTGATGGTGTCTCTTGGAATATCCTTCCATTAGACTCTATGTCATCATTTCCATTACGAACATTTTCTCCCATGGCATCTCCTGCACACTCGTAAGAATCCTGAGCATCATATCTATCATGGGTTCTCATGAATGAACCACCCTTTTGCTTTACCACAGTGTTCTTCCTGGAATACTGCTCTTGGAGGTGTCTATACTTCTGCAAATGTGTTAGTAGCAAACCATTAGATCCATATCATTAATGTAAGTCAAAACTACTTACCTTCCTCTTCTGGAAATTTATAAAACAACAATTTTGCTTAAAACACAAAATCTTCTCATTTTCATTTTGAGCCCTCTGGCCACTGATAATCTGCTGAAAGCCTACTGAAAGATAGTTGAAAACTGCTTGAAAAATCACTAAGAAGTTCCCTCAAAAAAACCAAATCTCTTTTGGCCCAATCAGACCTCCTCCCAACTATCTTTTTGACACTTCGGTTGTCAAAACACCTAGGTCATTAGCGGTCTATTCATTTATTTCCCTTCGGCATGTTGGGTCCATAGTGATCTAACCCTTCAAACTGTAATGGCAATGCCAATTTCTATCCATCAACGGTTTCATCAACTAAGGTTTTCTGTGGTATCGACAGTTGGATGCATTATTTATGGGGTGCATAGTCCCTTGCACAGGCGCAAAGGAGAAAAGTGATCTCACTGCGGGTTCTGCGGACATCTAGCGGCTATCGGACCTACTATCCATCAAGTGGATAGTGTTTTAGACTGCTGCAATGATGGATTTACAAACCTTCAATTCCTTCTGATCGACGGCCTGATCCTTAATAATTTTCCAATGACCTTATACTCAAAAAAAATCTTCAAAATTTTCTTCCAATCGGGTCTCTTCCCCACTAATTCTCTAGAATTTCGATGGGCAAATTGATTAAAATTACGATCTACACCGATGGGAAAATCAACTAATCGTTGCATCACCATTCAGGTTCTCTATGCATTAGTTGGCTAGTTGTTTATGCTTTCGCAACGACGGCCAATGATACTTCTAAGGTTTCTGCAGGCACAAGCCTATCGACGGTTGGAACCTCCAGTCACCGCGGCATTGGCAGTCGAGTCTTCTACCCATCTGAAGGTTTAGTTCTTAAGACTTCCACAATGGAAGCTACACAAGACTTAACTCTCCCAACCGAAATTCATTGACAGTTTGATCCACTAATAACTTCTGATCGATTATCTGAAGCACAACTTAATCGACATCGGTAGTCAGAACCTATATCTGTCGGAAGATTAGTGCACTAGAATTCCACAATGGTAGACGCACAAAACACTAACTTCTTCCGATGTTCATCAGTGATCGATTCCACTAACATTTTCCAATGGCCGATGATCTCCTGCCTTAGAGAAATTTTTTAGTTTTCTTCTTGCATCAGCTCTTCCTTCAACTATTCATCGGCGATGTCAACATCTATTCTCGTCCGATCACCGATGATCACGTTCCTTAGAATTTTTTCAGAAATTTTCCATTGCATCGGCTGTTGGAACGAATTTCCTTTGTAGCATCGGTGGTCGGGGGTTCTATACAATGGAAGGATAGTCCATTAGCCATCCGCAATGACGGTGCACAATCAGCTAATCACTTCCAATGTAGTCGCCAAAATTTTCACCGCGTCAGCAACTTGATCATCTAGGCATCGGCGATGCGATTAACTAATCATTGTCGATCGTCGATGATTCCACTACTTCTTATTCAAAATTTCTTTCCACTACAGGTGAGCTTCAGACTAACACTTCCATCGTGTCGGAGGACCTTCCAACTTAGTCCTCCGATAGGCCAACGGTCGACGAACACAATTCCTTCCATAATTTTCTTTCGATTTTTGTATGTTGGGTGACCTTGAGGCTATCTTTTCCACTACATCAGAAGAACTTTGCACTAAGGTTTCCAATGAGCCAACAATTCTGGCACTTAGAAAATTTTTGTGAATTTCCCTATCATTCACCCATTTTCTCCTAGTTTCTTCTAGTAGTAGGAAACCTGCCTCTGTTAAATGATCTTTCATGGCACTCTGAGGCCCAAATGCTGCAACATAAGCTCTGTCACTGCATCTTCTTGTCCCATTCAGGCCCATGCTACAACCAGAGCTCTGATACCACGTTGTAATGTCCCCGACCCTTCGACCAACAAAGAGGACGCTACCATACATCAAATCATCCGGGCATCTAGCCCCATGAACATGAACATACATCCATATAATGTTGAAGCATGATATTTAAAAACACAAAACATACTACGGTGCATTAATCATTCATATACATAGCAGAAGAAAACAACATGCATTCATATACAATTCAGCATTCAACATGTACATCATCATTCATCAATGGTAAATATGATTGCAGACACAAGTTAGTCAAGAATACTTATCTTATAGAGAACTTGTTCTGCAACCAACTATGTCGCTGCAACGTTCCACCCAACCATAGTCCTGCGTGCCCTTTAATCTCTCAGTGACGCTGCCACCCTCGAGCCAAGCATTATTCCCCAAGGAATAAGGAACTAGCAAGCTTAAACATAGCCAAGGATAAAAACAAGACTAGGGTACACGGTTCAGCCAAGCCAACACAGTTGGGTTTATCAGGCAAACAACAGATCAGCCAAGCCAACCAAGTTGGGTTTATCAGGCCATCTAGGAGCTAGGAAATGCTAAATGCTAAGTTGGTGAGCCAATTGAAGAGCTACAGACACTGACACCATAACCAACCTGGCTTCTAGAACACCCACACACACCCAACACAAGGAAATCAGTCCTTTCTCTGCAACACAATCCCTTAGACCCTGATCTCCCTTCTAGTGCTATTCAGGGGTTATAGAGAAGAAAGCCAGCCCACTAGTTTTATCTGCATGGTTCCCAACCCACCAGGTTTATCAAGAAGATCAGGCCCTCATTCACCACTCCAATGCAGTCTATGGACAAAACCACTGCATGCATGCAGTAAACCAGCTATTAAATATTTAACAGGGGAAAAACAACTCCCTGAATTGTTCTTGGCCCTATTGTGGCCAAAACGATTCCACAGCAACATACAACAGCCAATTCACAAGGGAAAACATGAGGAGAAAACCACAGCAATGGCTCATGATGAAGCAACAAATCATCACATGGTCCAGACACACCAGCAACGTTGGAAGACAATGGTATCTTCTCAACAATATAGCCACTGCATACCTTCACAATCGGCAATGGTGGAGAAAAAACGCAGACTCTATACATGATCAGGAGGTAGAACACAACCACCGACTGGAAAAATGGTGCGAGAGAGGAAAAATTGAACCCCCACCGAAAGGATTGTAATCCTTTTAACTCTCCTCTGCATGGGAAAATGAACAACTCATGATCAGGATAGTGGACAAACCATCCACAACCAAAAAGGCGCATCGTGGAGAGAGTGCAGGCATGAGCGTAGTGGTTTTTCCTACCAACAAATAGATGCCCCCACTAACAACATAACAATTAAGGAGGTGGATGGATGAGACAAGGGAAGGTGAGAAAAAAGAGTGGTGACACATGGATTTTCCTCCATGGCTCAAGGTTCAGCATTCCCCTTCCTTATCCTTAGCAAAATCATGCCCCTTCTCAATTTGGTTGCAGTGAACATAGTTGGTTGGGGTTATTTAATTAAAGATGCATAGTTACATGATTCCACAACTTAGTATGTATGCTGCATGTCCCGATATACCATCGGTGTCAATTCCAATCCGAAACATAACATAACCAAATCTATGGCGGGACTTTGCCTTTAGCTCCGCACCATGATTATTTACAATGTATATATATATCATGTATATTTAATGCATTGGGTTCAGAACAGGGGTTTTACACTCTTATATTATGCATCTATAATTACTTATTATTTTCTCAATCAAATATCCTAATTAAGCTAATAAGATTTAACAAAAATTAACATATACAACAGTCCAATAGTGTTTTCAACAATGGAACTTTGCATCACTTGAATGGCCAAAATATGGACTCCACTCCCTTCAGAACTCTCCAAAACGATCTTGGAAATATCAATTACTCATTGATCCACATATCATATTAGCAAACTCTGTTAGATTTTGTATCAGGGAAGTTTATGTCAGACAATACGATAGAATGAAGAGTTCACGTCTCTCATATATAAAAAAGTCGAATTAAATTTTTGAATATAAGTTTCTAGGTAGATAGCTATTACATTATTTAATGTTAATTTGGTATATTCATAGAGAAGCATTTTTAGTATGTCTAAATGAAGAAGAAGAAGATTGTAAATTGACAAACATAGCGCCAGGAAAAGAAGTGTGTAAGTGTGTACAGAAGAAGAAGGAAAAACTCTATGAAGAGTTCGAAGCTCAAGCTTCTGTTTTTTGGAATGTGTTGAGAGCCGAGGCTCCGTAAATGGTGAAACATACTTGTAAATTTCTAAGTTTGTATTTGCGGAAATAGTTATTTGGTATGTCATGAATATATATGTGTATATATATAGTTTATGGTTATATACCAGTTTTATTTATGCTACACATATTCTTCATATTTACTTGATTAAATGTTGTTTACATTTACCATTTAGTGAAAGACATAAAAAATCTGTACATATTTCACCCTGTAAACATTTGAGTTTTTATTTGTAGAATGCTCGACACAAGTCATCCTTACTATTTGGTTATATGATATTGTGAGTCAATCACAATATATTTGTTTTGCAGTTTATCCCAAGTTAGCGTTTGTGAAACATGTTTTTCATATTATAAGTCTTTAGACTAAGAGATATAGTTTTTTTATTAAGTTCGACTAAAAGTGATTTGGTCGAAGTGGGTGTTGGTTGCAACCAGAAGTGTGTTGCGGTAAAAGATGGTCAAAGTTAAGTAGTTTTATGTCGAGGTAAAAGTGAAAATTTCATAAAATGTGTCTCCACGAAAAAGTAAAAGTTGAGTCCTGCTGTAGAGAAGTTACTCGCAGTAAAAATATGTCGCAGTAAAACTATGTCACACTAAATCCCTGTTGTATTAAAACTCGGTGGCAATATATTTCGGTTGAAGTGATTTTGCTCAGAAGTATTTTCGTTCAAGTAAAAAGGTGGGTTTTCCAAGGTAGTGTGTCACAATCCTAAATGTCAAAAGAAAAAGAAACAGATGGAGAAGCCACATGAAGTGTTATCATTCTCTTTGTCGAACTCAATGATGAATGTTATCATGCTTTTCTTGCACTGGTGTTTCTTTTTCCTGAATTTCAATGTTGTCAAATTTGAACATGATCATGGACCAAGTAAATTAGATTCCATTCCTTGAAGAAATCCTAACAATAAGTTAATAATCTCTTCATACTTGAAATTGATAATCTAAGATGATGCCCCGCTTCACTATAGATCCATTTGGTGGTAAAAAAATTAGAATGCTAAACCTATACCTTAAAATTTGCAGCTCCTAGCTCTCTGGTGGAGCAAGAAGGTCTTTAAGATCTCCTTGGATGACAGATCTATGTATATCTCATGTTCAAGAAGATGGATAGCATGGAGTAAGTTACAAATAAACTTCAGGTTGGGAATAATAAGAGAATTGTATCTAAAAGTTTGCTAGAAAACTAGTCTTCAGCTATTGAGAAATACTTGTGTAAAATAATTTAGATAATTTTATGGTTTGATATAGAAATGTGTTGAATATTAGGATATTAGAGTTCTTATTGGGACTATGAATGGTACACAAATTCTTTTGACTTAGATAATAAAATGAAATATAATATCCTAGTGAGATAGCTCAAGCGATGGAGTGTTGTAAGTTGTGAGCATAAGGTCTTAGGGTCAAATCCATTGATGGCTATACATTGATATATAAGAGCCTCACTTAATGTCCCTATCAGGTTAGCTCCATAATCAGATTTAATGGGGTGCGGACCCTTCAGGTGTTCCCTCTTTTATTTCTTCACGTGGGAATAGCAGCCCCGCTGGGGGTTTGTGAACCACAATGGTAGTTCAATTTCTCTTATCAATTCACCCAATCTATCTCCAAATTATGTTATCTCTCTATCCATTCAAAGTTATTCAAATCCTTCCCTAACCACAGATTATCCAAATTCTCTAATCTCTTCTTCCAATTGATCTTGGAATCGAGGCTCTTCATTAGCTTCCCTTGAAATTTTTGTGTTTTCTCTTCTCTAATCTTCCAATCCATTTTCGAATTGAGAAAAAGGAAGAGCAGCCACACTCAAAATTCTTCCGCTCCTCCTCAAACTTGTTGTTCTTGATCTTCTGTCGCTTCTCCTTTGATAAGTTGAAGTAGAAGTAGAGCTACTACGTTCTCAACAATCACCTCCTCTGATAAGTTGTTTTGATTCGTCCATGTCTGTATTCTATTGTTTCACTAACCGTAATTGCAACTGCAACATTTAATTATTGAATAATAGGTAAACTAAATTTGGTAGCCCAAAAAGCGCATGCCTTCACCTTTATAGTAGTCCATACTAATTTAACCAAGACGATTCCATTCTCACTTCGCCATGTTGGTTTTTTTTAAATGTATTTGAATAATAAAACAATATGTTTCATGTTTAAATTTGGATGGGTAATAGGTATTTGAATTGTAAAACAATATGTTTCATGTTTAAATTTGGATGGGTGTCTAGTGAGAGGGAAGGTATTTGATTTTTTAAAATTGCATTCTTTGTTTAAATTTGGATGGTTTGGTGTTTCTTTACCCATTTCTGGCACTAATGAGGAAGCAATAAATAAGTAGCAATGTGCATGTGTGCATGGCATCTACTAATAGTCCTCCATAATATATCACCTAGCAGTAGCTATCCAGAAAACATATGATATAAATGATAGAAGACACTTTGGGTGCATATTGTTTGCCAAAAAACAGAGCCATGCATGGTACAAGACACTTATACCACAAAGAGGCCAAAATGTAAATGAAATAAAAATTCAAAACCACTAGAGATCAATCGAAAACCCCTTTTTATGTACATATATATCTTACTATAATGGAATGGTGTTATATGTTTTGAAATCCCCATGAATGCTTATTTTAAAAGGTCGAGAAGAAGGAAGAGTCTAATAGAAAAAAATAGACTAGTGTAGTGGGACTAGCTTGAATCACCCTCCTCGCAAAAAGAAATGGAGGTAGGTGAATAACATCATTATGTTGATTTGTGTTCTGATGCATATTCATTATGGAGGAATTTATTCTCTTAATTATTTGCACTTAGGTCCCACCGAGTGCCGTTGAGAGAGCCCTCGTGGAATTTGCAATCTTAAAGACGCTTGTCTCCATCTTCAACTGTCATTTGAAAAATTACTCGTCGAGATGTAGGTACCCCATGTCATCATGAAATTGACAAGATTTCATAGCTCGATATCACCACATCAACCTACATATATTGCCTAGGTATTTTTAACATCGATTGATAATGGAGTATCCCCCACAACCTTGACTTCCGTCATCAGTTATTTTGGTTATCCTTGGATGTAATAACTCCTGACGAAGCTCACAGGTTATACTTGGATGTAATCAGTACTAATAATTTTCTATTATAGATGCATAATATCTCACATGGGAAATGAGACAGGTTGTCTGAGCAGGAAAAATCCTAGTGAAGTAGGATGCTCAGACGTAATCAGTCTTGTAGTTTCTCGTCAGATGTAATTAGTCCTAGCAAATCTCACAGGTTATCCTTGGACGTAATCAGTCCCAAGACAGGTTATTTGAATGTAAATATGAGCCTTGTTGTGGTACGCAGGTTATTAAGATGCAATAACTCCTGTGGGTTTCCTGAGTGTAAAAGGATTCCTAGCATGGTAAGTAGGTTACTCGAATGTAATACACCCTGAAGGTTGTCTGAATGAAAAAGATCATGGATGTAGGTTGTTCAGATGTAATAAGTCCTTGAGGTTGACCTAGAACATAAAATTCCTCAGGTATCAGGTTGCTTGGTCATAATAAGTCCTTACACACACACACACACATATATATATATATATATATATTTGTGTGTGTTTCCATGTTGAGATGATAAGGTCACGAAGCATGTGAGGTGCACCTAGGCAGTTTTCCTTTATTGGTAGAATACAGGTTGACCATGGTTGCTCTGTATGATCTATTTTGTTTTGTGCATGACAAAAGAGACAATCTAGATATGATGAAATAAATGTAGAAGACATACGTTATTGTCATGGCAATGTAAAGAGGGTCTTACACATTCCCTACATGATGGCTTGCTCTATACGTAATCAAGACTTGGTTGAGGACTAGGCCTACATCCATGATGAAAAAGGGTTGGCTCTGTAAAAAATTCCAATGACAGCTAGTATTGTTCGATGATCAATAATCAGATTGTTGGATTTTAATATTTTTGTATCTCTCTACCCCTTTCCCCAACGATACCGACCTAGGTTCAGTCCCTTCTACTAAGCATAGAAAATCCCAAGATATTAGCCTAATAGAAAAAATATCAGTTGGCAACACCTATGACATAGATGACTTCTCCGCAGTCGTGTGGGAGGGGTTTTTAGTACCTTTGCTCTATGCCAAGGCTTCCAATGAAGTCTAACGGGTGGATTATTTGTCTTTAATGTTCTCCAACAACTAAACTTCATCCTGTTGCCGCCTTTCACACACCTAGGTTACGTGGCATAAATCTTAAGGCCACTCGGTGTGTCCTTTGTGGCAAGTCTTGAGTCAAGGCTGTCACCTTGTTCTTGACTCCTCTATTTAGGCTTAACTCCTAATGAATCCAAGGGGGTAAGACCCTATTAAGTTACTAAGGCAAAATTATTTAGTATGATGATGGTATTAAAGAGCAATTTTTGTAGGAGTTTCGATTTAACAATTGTAAACAACAAATAACATGATGAGATAATCACAAGTAAGCACGAAAATGACACCCAATCACATATAGATTGAAACAAATAAATAGTTGACCAGTGCCTTGAAAATGGAGTCGAAAAACAATTAAAAGTGCTTGCAAGTTCTAGAATAAATGTTGTGCAATTGTATCTTGGTTGATTTTAAATTAATGTAAGAAGATGAGTAATTTAACTTAGGCGAGGGGACTCCAGATTTACCCATGGGGTACTTGAAGTATGTCAAAAACTAAATCATCATGGCTACCCGCAAGGAAAATGTGGGCTGAATGGAGTCTCTGAGGCTGTTGTTCATAATGCACCCAAAGGTTTAACAGAGATCAGCGCCCCGAGGTCACTTTTCAGGAGTTCTCGCTTCCTTTGGATGTTTTGCCACTGTAATGGTTTGATTGAGGCGTTGGATTTTTGCTTGATGGTTTGTCAATTTGGGGAGAGTGAATCCTAATTATTCTAGTCACTCAAATCCTTTTGATGTAGCTTGACTGATCAAATGAACTATAGCCAAGTACAGAGCATACACACAGGAGTCTTTGTTATTTTTAATAAATTTTAAAAGAGGTGTCCTTGTTAAAAAGAAAACCCTCCAGGAACCTCTTTCAGTCCAACTGGACCTCAATCGGGGAATAGAGGTGGGATTGATTTTATTATGATTACTAAAACAAATGATGATATTAGATGAAGCATAAATAGATAAGCAAGCCACAATTTTCTAATTAGACTACCACGACTCTTTCTTCACCTTTCGGCTCAAAAGGAGGCTCGTGGGGTAAGTATTAAAATTACTTTGAAACCACTAGATGTGGAATATGGAAATGATTATAAGTCAAATTATACTACCTTGCAGATTATAACTACACTAGATTGCAAAAAGATGAACAAAAAGTAAAAAATGACACAGACGCAAATCCCCACAGGGGGGATGGTGAATAGGCTGAAAAGAGCCTATTCGAAAAGATTTTTCCTTTTATTAGAAGAAAGTATAATATCATAAAACTGAAATTAATCCACTTGGTCCTTATATGGAATGAGACCAAAGGTTTACAAATTGCAAAAAATTGAAATTTTTTGGAAGACAGACACCCCCTGGGGGTTTCGAATGGTCCAAAAATGCTTTCCGGACAGAGCCTCCTCCTATTTTATGTAACACCTACTAAAAAACAGCAAGCTTATTATATTTAAATATGCCCAAAATTACTTGGAAATTACTTTTGGATGAACAAACTTTTTACCCAAAAATTCTAAGTTAAAACTAGTTTTTAAAGAAGCGGAAAAAGAACCAAGGAAAGCAAGATTTCCTTAGGATCTTGGAATGATTTGGGGGAAGCCAATATGAAGAACTTAAATTTATGAATACAAATTTTTAGATTCTAAGGAAACGACCATGCATTCAACAAGCTTTATATCCACTTTCACAGCCTTGAAAAATGACAATTTTCTCCAAAACTAGATCTAGAATGCTTGTAAATTTTCTTTAGCAATGAGATCTAGTTTGTGAGATTTAAGGCAGAAATATATATGTAAGAGTAACTTTGAAATTGATAGATATAAACAAATTTAAATCTGCAAAACAAGTAACTGGACTGATTTTGAATAAATTTGAAGGAGGAACTTAGGAAAGGAAGAGCGCTTGTTGCCGGGGAATGGATCTGCAAAAAAGACTAGTTAGTGGAATGCCGAGGGACAATTCCTTCACAAAATAGTCAGATTCCTAGTGGATTCAAGGTAGATCCACAGCTCCTCCAACCCCTGTTACCTGAAAACTAACAAACAATCCTGCACAAAACCTTATGAGATTTGGATAGAAATATATGAAGAAAGAGAGGGATTACATGCAAATAAACTTATTTAAACATGTATGATCTGAATCTTTAAGCATATATACTATGAGATATTGAAAAGAAAGTAATATTACTTGTCCATCTATACTCCTATTCATTCAGCTAGATCATTAAGCCAGACAGAATTCAGATGCATAAATTGAGAGAAAGCCAACTGTAAAAAGCTGCAAGACAATGTTAAATCCACACATATAAAATCATTACACAGATTTGGCCTCCAAAGCTTCACTTTATTCCAATAGAAAAATATATTACACAGTATTGCAACAATAATAGCTCCTCAATCCAACTCTAACTAACTTGAAAAGGAGGCAGCCATGCTTTATTTAAACACAAAATTGAAACCCCATCCCAAAGGGGGCGTAAATACCAAGGAGATAGACCATTGTAGTTGAAGGAGAGTCCACCAATGCCTGATCTGAAGCTGAAATCAGCTTCTACTGAGTTTGAATGTCAATCGGGGGGCTGATTGAGTTGACACCTCAACCTGTTGACTGAAGCAACCACCAAAACTCATCCAGATGAGCCCACACGTGTGGAGGAGAGAGGGAGGGAGAAATTCCCCATAAAGGAAGTTGAAGTTCAATTCTGGATCCACCCAGATCACCTCCTTCACTCAAGGATTTGTCAGATCCAATCAATCTGGTGCTGATGATACTAATTTCAATCAAATCGGTTGAGAATCCATTAATCTAGGATTTTGGATTTGCTCCATTATTCATCAATTTATTAATTAAAATAATCAATAATTGATTTTTTTGGGAATTTCTGACCTGAGTGATGGAAAACAACTCAAAACTAGGAAATAGTGGGTCTATAGGTTTATAGGGTGCTCTTAGCTTGAAAATGAGCACCTACATGACTGAAACTTATTATTGAGCCCACTTTTATTACAAAACCATTTTTTCCAATTAAACTATTAAAAAATAGCATAAGTTTTGGAAAAATTAAATTTTAATAAAAAACACTGAAAAAATTTAAAAAAAATAAAAAAATTGAAAAACCTAGGGGGACTTAGACATGTTCATATGACTCGACCATGATGCATATCATGTTTATACGTTGAATCATAGACTCAAATAACCTCAATAGGACTAAATGCCAAGCCGACCACCCCAACTTTGGAGGTATGGAGTGAAAAACTCAGAAATTATCAGTCGTTTATTCAACAACCAATAATAACCAAGAGAAAAAACACCCTGGGTCGATCGGATTGACAAATAAATTCTAAGAGACGGAGTCTTTTACAAACACTATCATGCTAGAACATTTATTACAATTCCCCCATGGGGTATGAACATGTGATATAGTATAACAAGCACTTCCCAGAAGCACTTCCGATGGTCTTTTGAAGTCCGAACAAAAAATCTGTGTCCGGTTCACCAGGCTCACTTGATAAAAAACCACTAAGTACAGCTTAGGCGATAACATTCTAGCTCCAACTACGGTACGTGTGCTCGATCTGGTCATAGGGCAAGGGGAGGATATGAGAACACCAAAATCTCTGGTTTCTACACCCTGTAAAAACATCTCAACTTGACAAGAAAACCTCAGTAGGACAAGCTTTACATAAAAAACCAAATGAACCATTAAGCTGATTTATTTAAACAAAATAAATGTAACTAACTAATGAAAAAAATGATTGATTATATCTAGGTACAAAACAAAAAATGCAGAAAGTAAATGCTGTCTTTAAAGGAGCTTATTTTCCTACTCTAAGCATGATATAAAAAGGGTTAAGTGTAATCAGAAATCCAATGTAACCACCTAAGCGTTTTATTAACATAAAAACAATTTTCCTTGTCTTTGGTTACCAGCCAAAGTAAGGATACTTTATTAAGAAACTGCAAACCTGTGTGATGATATGGAATGGGAAGGATGGATGGGAGATCATAAGAATATACTACTTCATCAAGTTGCTTCCCAAACTGGTATGTACTCGCGCAGGCTTCTTCTATCCATGACTGGATAGGGTTGGTATACAAATTAGAGTGATGAGGCACATTGACTACACCATCATATTGATCATCTAGGCTTATCAGATGATAACTCATTGTATAAACCCCAAGTGGCTCCAAATAATAAGGAAACTCCATATGTGAAGATGATAGTTGAGACTGATATTCCACTGACTGCATCACATCTATCTTTTCACAACACTGCTTCTCAATGTCTTCATTATTGATACCTTTGTACGGCTCTGAATGATCATATAAGAGTTTTGAATGTTCCTCTTCCATACTAGGATTTTACCAGGTCTCCAGATCCATGCTTCCCTCTATGGAAGTGTAGTAAATTGGACTTCCACACATATCTAAATAGACACTCCCCTTGCTGGATATAGCATAGATAGGATTCTTAATAAGATATCCACAAAAATCCCAATAGACATCACCATCATCTATGTTAGATGTGATGGATTCCCCATTGTTGATATCAAGTTTCGATATCGAGTTCTCTTTGTCTTCATTACTGATACTGATATATGGCTCAAACTGAACATGTGGATAAACTGCATGCTCCTTTTTCATATCAAAGTTTCCCAAGGCCACATGGTCCATGCTCTCTCCTTTAGATATGCCATAGACAGAAAAATCAACAAAACCATTAAAAGTTTCTGGTTCATTATTTTCCTCTTTATTCTTGTCATAGACTAGAATTTCCATGAATGTCCAAGACTCCTCATCAACATCTTTGTTGGGGATAAGGGAGTCTTTTTCACTTGTATCATGCTCCAAGCTATACTTGTACTCATTTTCATACTCATCTTCTTCAGAGAAAAGGTCACAAGGAAGTAAACCTTCCAAACTATCATCATTATATGGAGAACACGTAGGAGTCCCATCCTGTACATTACAATTTTCATCATAAGTTTCACTATAAGATTCTGCAATGGTTTCATCCTTAGGTTTGTACTATTTAGCTGGTGACAAAGGGTAGGCCTGGCCTACCATGTATATATGATTAGGATCGCTTGAATTTGTTTCCTGATTACTGACCTTAGGAAGTCCATGTTCCATGACTTGATTTGTAACATAACAAGTGCTTTCTCGGTGGAATCGTTCACAGGGTCTACACCATGGAATTACTTCTTCTACCATGTTAGCTGAGTCTAACTGGTTTGGAATCCTAGTCTCTTGCTGAGGAAACTTCTTTTGATACATTTGATTCTACATAGGCTGAAAGTTCCTAGGTCCATTATTTCTTTTCCTTGTGATTATTCTATCGTGCATAAGATTCAGTTTTGCATACTGATTTGCCATAAGTTGGTTTTGACTAGTAACCAAGTCTTTTATCATGTCTGTTACCTTTTCCATGGGATCTTTAGAGGCTCCCTTTTCTTCTGATTAAACTACTTTTCCCTTTTCTTTGTTGTATGAAGTGTTTCCCCTAGTGTAACCTAGAATGTTGGATTTTCCTGAAGACCGCATATTATTTTCTATTTTCTCGGCCAATTCCTAAGCAATTTTTAGATCGGTCAGCTCCTTGTCTCTTAACTGGTACCTCAAATCACCAATGAAAGTTTCAATGTAAGATATGAGGATGGAGGCATCCTTTGGCTTGATTTATTTAGGGAGGTCTGCAACCACATGCCTGAACTTAGTGTTAAATTCATCAATGGTTTCATTCTCCATCTTCTTAATGTTATGAAGGGAAGCAAGCAGATGTCTTAGTTCTTTCTTTTCTCCCCATTTATTCTTAAAAACCTCTAGGAATTCACTACAAGTTTTATATGAATCGTCATCTAGGTCGAGGTACCATTCTTCAGCATCATGTTCTAAGGATAAAGGAAAGAGCTTCATTTTTACATCATCATGGTCATGGGTAGCATCATTGCAATAACTGACCAGGTGCTTTTGAAACTTTCAAAGGTAAAACTTGGCAGTGATGGCTTTATTGCCCTAAAATATGGGGAGCTTCTTGATAGCATATTTTGGAATGGCATGGGGAGCACCTGCTATTTGAGAAAATTCAAGGGGTTTGAACAATTCTGTCATTTCTTGAGATTGGTGAACATGACTCTCTACAAATATGTGATGGATATTTGAGAGGGATTGGTCTTCTAAATTTTCAAGGTTTTTGCAAGAAGTCTGCCTATTCAATCTTTCCCTAATAAACCTTTCAGGATCAGGGAGAGGATTGAATAATTGATGGTGGTTTCTTCGGGTAGAAATTCTTGGAGGGATGTTAGACAGTGGAGTTGCTAGATGGATCAAGTTTTAATTTTTATGCTTTTTAAAGACAAGATCAATCAAATATTTTTTTTTAATCTTTTTAGTTGTTTAGAAAAACATTAAGCTAAGTCATACCCGAGAATAAAAAGATTTATCCCCGACAATGGTGCCAAAAAGTGTTTCCACCTTTCATACACCTGGGTTACATGGCAGAAATATTCAAGCCACTCGATGTGTCCTTGGGGGAAAGTCTCAAGTCAAGGCTATCACCTTGTTCTTGACTCCTCTGTTTACGCTTAAGTCCTAACAAAGCCAAGGGGGGTAGACCCTATTAAGTTACTAAGGAAAAATTATTTAGTATGATGATGGTATTAAAGAGTAATTCTTTTAGGAGTTTCGATTTAACAATTGTAAACAACAAATAACATGATGAGATAATCACAAGTAAGCACGAAAATGACACCCAATCACATATATATTGAAAGAAATAAACAGTTGACCAGTGCCTCGAAAATGGAGTCGAAAAAAAATTAAGAGTGCTTGCAAGTGCTGGAATAAATGTTGTGCAATTGTATCTTGGTTGATTTTAAATTAATGTAAGAAGATGAGTAATTTAACTTAGGCAAGGGGATTCAAGATAGACCCAGGGGGTACTTGAAGTATGTCCAAAACTAAACTGTCACAAATCAGATGAACTGCATCCAAGTACAGAGCATACACACTAGAGTCTTTGTTATTTTTAGTAAATTTTAAAAGAGGTGTTCTTGTTAAAAAGAAAACCCTCCAGGTACCTCTTTCAGTCCAAGTGGACCTCAATCAGGGAATCAATGAGGGGTTGATTTTATTATTATTACTAAAACAAATGATGATAGCAGATGAAGCATAAATAGATAAGCAAACCACAATTTTCTAATTAGACTATTACGACCCTTTCTTCACCTTTCGGCTCAAAAGGAGGCTCATGGGGTAAGTATTAAAATTACTTTGAAACCACTAGATATGGAATATGGAAATTATTATAAGTCAAATTATACTAACCTGCAGATTATAAATACACTAGATTTAAAAAGGATGAGCAAAAAGTAAAAAATGACACAGACGCAAATCCCCCCACGGGGGGATGGTGAATAGGCTTGAAAGAGCCTATTCGAAAATATTTTATCTTTTATTAGAAGAAATTACAATATCATAAAACTGAAATTAATCCACTTGGTCCTTATATGGAATAAGACCAAAGGTTTACAAATTGCAAAAAATTGAAATTTTTTGGAAGACGGAGACCCCCTGGGGGGTTTCGAATGGTCCAAAAATGCTTTCCGTACAGTGCCTCCTCCTCTATTTTGTTACACCTGCTAAAAACCAGAAATATTATTAGAGTTAAATATTCCCAAAATTAGTTTGAAAGTAATTTTGGATGAACAAACGGTTTACCCAAAAATTCTAAGTTAAAACTAGTTTTTAAAGAAGCAAAAAAAGAACCAAGGAAAGCAAGCTTTCCTTAGGATATTGGAATGATTTGGGGGAAGCCAATATGAAGCACTTAAATTTATGAATATACATTTTTAGATTCTAAGGAAAAAACCATGCATTCAACAAAATTTAGATCTACTTTCACAGCCTTGAAAAATGACAATTTTCCCTAAAACTAGATCTAGAATGCTTGTAAATTTTCTTTAGGAATGAGATCTAGTTCTATGAGATTTAAGGCAGCAAGCTATATGTAATATTTACTCTGAAATTGATATATCTAAACAAATTTAAAGCTGCAAAACAAGTAACTGGACTGATTTTGAAGAAATTTGAAGGAGGAAGAGGAAAGGAAGAGCGCGTGTTGCTGGGGAATGGATCTACAATGAAGACTAGTTAGTGGAATGATGAGGGACAATGCCTTCAAAAAATAGTCAGATACCCAGTGGATTCAAGCTAGATCCATAGTTCCTCCAACCCCTGTTACCTGAAAACTAAGAAATAATCCTTCACAAAACCTTATGAGATCTGGATACAAATATATGAAGAAAGAGAGGGATTACATTGAAATAAACTTATTTAAACATGCATGATATGAATCTTTAAGCATATATACTATGAGATATTGAAAATCAAGTGATCTTACTTTCCCAGCTATACTCCTATTGATTCAACTGAATC
The DNA here is from genome assembly GCA_001517045.1 of Pseudotsuga menziesii. Taxonomy (NCBI): domain Eukaryota; kingdom Viridiplantae; phylum Streptophyta; class Pinopsida; order Pinales; family Pinaceae; genus Pseudotsuga; species Pseudotsuga menziesii. The sequence continues at coordinate 918,302 of LPNX010416963.1, forward strand.
ATTAAGCCAGGCAGGATTCAGATGCATAAATTGAGAGAAAGCCAATGGTAAAAAGCTGCAAGACAATGTCAAATCCACACATATAAAAGTATTACATAGATTTGGCCTCCAAAGCTTCACTGTATTCCAATAGAAAAATATATTACACGGTATTACAACAACAATAGCACCTTAATCCAACTCTAACTAACTTGGAAAGGAGGCAGCCATGCTTTATTTATATACAAAATTGAAACCCCATCCCAGAGGGGGTGCAAATCCCAAGGAGATAGACCACTGTAGCTAAAGGAGAGTCCATCAATACCTGATCTGAAGCTGAACTGAGATTCTACTGAGTCTGAATGTCAATCGAGGTGCTGATTGAGCTGACACCTCAACCTGTTGACTGAAGCATCCACTAAAACTCTTACAGATGATCCCACATGTATGGAGGAGAGAGGGAGGGTGAAATTCCCCATAAAGGAAGCTGAATTTCATCTCTGGATCCACCCAGATCACCTCCTTCAGTCAAGGATTTGTCAGATCTGTTCAATCTTGTGATGATGACATTGATTTCAATCAAATCGGTTGAGAATGCATTGATCTAGGATTTTGGATTTGCTTCATTATTCATCAATTTATTAATTAAAATAATCAATAATTGATTTCGTGGGACTTTCTGACCCGAGTGATGGAAAATCACTTAAAACTATGAAATAGTGGGTCTATATGTTTACACACTGCTCTTAGCTTGAAAATGAGCACCTACATTATTGAAACTGATTATTGAGCCCACTTTTATTACAAAACCAATTTTTCCAATTAAACTATTAAAAACTAGCCTAAGTTTTGGAAAAAATAAATTTTAATGAAAAAACACTGAAAAAATTAAAAAAATTAAAAAATTGAGAAACCTAGGGGGACTTGAGTTCCTTCTTTTATAGCCCTATTACAGACTTGATATAGATCCCATACGTGCTTGGTATAGAATCAGTACTTACTCGATAAATACTCTATGCATAATCATTACAAACTCATTTTTTGTCACTATCTCAACCGACTTACTATATCCAGCCAACTGATGTTTTCCCTATTCTAGAAACAAATAACAGGAGGCACTATTGGCCTGACTTACAAATATGCCTTCACACATGTGGTTTTTGCTGGCTCTAGTCGAGCTCGTACCCATGATCGTTAAGGCTTGTCACTTTCTCAGCATTATGTCTTAGTGTTGTTTTTCGTTCGTTATGTTATTCGCAAGCCTTCTCCTTGTTGGAATATATTAATTCCACTCATAACTTAGGATAAAACAACTAATCATTATTTGATTAATTATTCACCCACTACCTTAATTACTTGGCATCCACTTGCACATTAAAGTCAATACATGCCATCTATATCCAATGAATGCTATATTTCTGATTCTTTGTTGATCTTGACCACTTTTTCACCATCCAGAACTAGTATAGAACACTTTACAGTAGATTTTGCTTTATTGAGCTTTTCCATCTTTTATGTGGATAAGGTAAGGCTAGTGAACTAGGAAAATGGGCCCCTTTGTTGCCAACCCATCCTTCATGACTTTCTCTCCATTTTCTAGTATTAGCAGTTTTTTCATCTCCCTTAACAACTCACTCATGCTTTTTCCAATTCGTGAGCTCCTTGATCTATTTGGGAAGTGCTTTAGCCACCTATGGGGGCTTGCTATATTTTGGCAAGTCAACCTTTTTGAGGTTTATGAGTTGTCTCCATACAACTTGATTTTTCTATGAGGGATGTACTATTTATGTACACTATTATTCATCATTATTCAATGAAAGGATACACACCAATATTCATTTCTTCATTCATGTCATTCAGTCTCTTTTCTTCTATCTAGTTTTCCTGTGTATACTTGTGAGAATTATTAGGTGATTTTTCTTCTTCTGATACTAATGATAAAAACTAAGTGACATATAGAGACTCTATTGATATTGATTATTATCCTATCACCCATTCATTTTTCTCTAAATCTCCTATCTTAGATTCTAAGATCTATGTGTCAGATTCTGAGATCTATGTGCCAAATCCAGATCCTTCACGTTTTATGCATCATAGTCTTTCCATTTCCTCATGCACCAATTTTGTTTACTTTTTTATGTTATACTTGTGTCTTTTTCATGTGTAACAACTTATGTTCACTATGTTTTGTGCTACTTCCTTGGTTCCCAATTTTTTTTCACACAACCATTTTGATTGTGCATGAACCTTTTGACATAGTCAGTCATTAACTTCTTTCTTAGAATAATTATCAAAGAACTCAACCAAACGTTCATTCTTCCTTATCCACTTAGATTGTGCACTACCATATTCTACACTCTACTCAACTTCATTATTGCTCCCTATAGTCCTCTTAATCTTAAGTGCAACCTTTTCTAGGAGTATGCATAATGCTCCTACATCAAATTCACTCTGGAAATAAAATACTGTCAATCCCCGCACAATTTTTTGTTTGGTCTATCATCAATATTCACTTTCTTCTTGTGATTTTTTTATACCCATCTTGAAAAATACAAGTGCTTTTTTCAATATCTCTATCTTTCCACATCACTAAGTACTTATTCATTTCATTGTCCATATCCAAGACTTTTTTCAATAAACACTTCTTCAATATCTTCTACCTTATAATTTTTGATGTTCCAATCTATCTTGACTTGGACTCTATTGCATCTTCAATTTTTACTCTATACTCATAAAAATACAACACATTGAGTATTGGTGAAATGTCAAATTCTTCAGGGAATTCCATTTGGTGTTCCTTCCTTCCAAAATCCTACTTTCTTATACATTAATCTATCTTCTTAACATTCAACTTGGTATATGCATCCTTAGTATAACACCCCTTTTTCAAATTACAATCACTTCATATCCAACTACAAAAGACTTAACTGTCCTATGTGTGTATGCATGATCCTTATTATCATCATTTTGGGTTTTTGTACATGTGCACACACTTTGTTACTACTTTATGGGAATGATTTTATATCATTTATCTTACATGTCTCCATTGGAAATTTTTATGAGTTGTTAACTACTCTTGAGTTATGTCCAAAAATAATTTGAAATAGCGATTGTAAAGTCAAACTCTTCATGGAACTATTATGTGCAAGCTTTCCATACGGAACCTCAATAGATTCCTTAAAGTTATATTTACAACTTTGACTTTCCCATTTGTCTATGGGTTTTATATTGAACTATACCACAACAATTTTGTTCCTAATTTCTTCTACAAAGCCATTCAAATTGGCTTAAAAACCTTGTGTATATTTTCTATTTCATAGCCTCTAGCAACCCATTGAAACATGTAACTCTCTTGAAGAATAAATTTGTGCAATGAGTTGCATCATCGGTCTCCTATAAGGAATAAAATGTGACATATTCAAAAACATGTCAACCATAACAAACAAAACATCAATCTTTCTCATGTTCTTAATAGCCCAAGTTATACAAAAATCCATTGACAAATATTATGGAGGAATCTTTAGTATTGACCAAAACATGTAGATTTTTTGTTTTGATTTGTACCTTTCACCATATATAAAAATATAAATCTATTTATGAATACACTTTCTTATTTAGTAAATCTATGACATTGCTATCTTCTTTGAACAAGTTGATAGTCTTAGCTTGGACATGATTTCCTACTTATACCTCCATTATGTAACCTTTTTTATCAAATTCTTACATGGCGTACTTTTAGTATGTGTCTTTTCTTCCCTTTGAAAAAGTATCCTTCGTATTGTATATACTATATCTACATTGTGATCCAACAACACTATATTTTTCATCCTTCTTAAATTTACACAAAATCTTAGTGTTGCACATAAGTCTCTCTAATTTATACAAACCCAATGGTATCATTCTTTTTTGTTGTCAACATAATTGTGCTTGAGATTACTAAACACATTTGAAACTATGTTCTCTTTCCCATACTTAGGGTTCAACACAAAGGTGTAGCCTTGCATCGTCTCGACCCACTTAAAGTACCTTTGATTCCACTACCCCTAATTCTGAATAATATTTATATCGTGATTAGTCCTACACAACATGAACTCCCATACTGTATTTGGTGCTTCATCACCTGTATAATCACATATAAATGTTTGTCATGTGTTGATTACTTCTTCCATGCCTCATTGAATCTCATTGAAGTATATCCTACTCACTTTCTTTCTTGAATCAATATTGTTCCAATTTCTTTTTCGCTTGCATCACAATCAACTTGAAACATGTAACTGTTGAAATCAAGAAATGCCAACTTTGGTGCTTTAGAGATATTTTCCTCAAAAAATCAAGACTCTTTTGTGATGGAACATCCCAACTAAATACACAAGCCTTCACACACCCCTTGATGAGATACATGTATAAATAGCGCTACCATGGAACTCCATATTTCACGTGCTTCTTCTTAGAATCATTGCTCATAGAATTGATATATTATTTCTACATGGTATCAGATCCACAAGGTTGATGAAGTTCTACTGAGTTGAGGAGCGCATCTTGTCTCCTATCCCTCTCTGAAGAAGAGCTTGTCTAGCTTACAAGATTTTCTCCTAGTTTTGTTTTGTAGGTTGCAGAGAGTATCTCCTAGAGAATATCAACAACTTCAATTTGTTTTCAAAATTTCCTCTACTATCTCCTTTCATCTATGATGATTGGAAGCCCAAGATGAGCGCATACTTGAAGAGGTAGTGTCTCTTTGATGTCTCCATTGGTGCGTTGAGTGAACCTCAGTATTAAGAGGAGAATATTGTTTGGATAGATAATTGTGATAGATATTATGGAATTATGTGTTCAGGAATGTCTCCAAATATACACTATCTCATATATTATGCTGAGTATCCATTTGAGCTTTGGAAGAATTTGGACAATGCTTTTGGTTTGCAGGAAATAGAAGCACAGAGCAAAGCCAACATCTCCTCTTGTTCTCTCTCTCAATATTTCTTGGTCTCTACATTCTCTGATGAATTTTAACATGATGAATAAGTTTCTCATACAATTCATTTTTCTGCTACCCTCTTTAATTTGAATGCTTCCTCCTTCAATCAAGAAGCAAATATTGAAGAGCCATCTTTTTTTGTGTCTCTTGAAGGTGATTTTTCTTCTTGTGATACTAATGATGAAAAATAAGTGACATATAGAGACTCTATTGATTATTATCCTATCACCCATTCATTTTTCTCTAAATCTCCTATCTTCAATTCTGATATCTATGTGCCAGATCTAGATCCTTCACTTTTTATGCATCATAGTCTTTCCAGTGCTTCATGCAGATTTTTTTTTTACTTTTTATGCATCATAGTATTTCCTTTCATTCATGGAAATACAAGTATGGGTGCAACAACCATCTTTCTTTTCATATTATCTAGACTCTCTTGGCATTCACCTGTCCACTTAAATTTATTGCCTTTTTTCAACAGTCTCTCCATCGGGGGAGTCACTTGTGCATATCCTTTGATAAAATTTCGATAGTATCCTGTATGTCCAAATGTTGCTCTTAATTGTTTAACTATGGTAGGTGGTGGTAAGTCAAGGATGATGGAAATTTTTGTTGGATCAACCAAAATTTTGTGATGACAGACCACATGGCCTAACAAATCCCCAAAAGGTGCAAAAAAAATACAATTTAGAAATTGAGGGAACTTTCATACTGGTGACATCACTCCAGCATCATTCTAAGACTTTCTATGTTATCTTTTATAAGACCAAATACTATCTGATCATGAAAGTAGACTTCAATAAATTTGTTTATAAAACCTTTAAATCCAACAACTACAATTCTAGAAAATATTGCAGATGCATTCTTGAATCCAAAGGGCATTATCGGGTATTATTATCATCCCCACTCCGTCGCAAACATAGGCTTTTATCGATCCTCTTTTGCAATTCTTATCTAATGGTAAACCAAGAATCCATTTGTAAACGATTACATTTCTTGTCCTCCAACATTCTCTAATACTTCATCTATGAATCGAGTCGAAAATGGATCATGCAAGCATGAATCATTTAATTTTCTGAGGTCAACACAAATTCTCACTTCCCTTGAAGTTTCCTTTTCTTGTATGACAACTAGGCTGATCCATTCTAATTCTTCAACTAGTTCTATTAAACCTACTTCTATCATTTGATCAAGTTCAAATTTAACCTTCCCTTTGTAACGTAGGTTTAATCTGTACAATTTTTGTTTGACTATTTTTGCATCAGGACTAAACGGTGTCTTCATTTCACCCAGGTCCCCAACTATGCCCTTAATTTTGGAAAGATTTGTATGAAATATATCCTGAAATTCATGTAGTAAGTCACTAATCTTTCCCACGGTATCTTTGACCCAGTAATCTCCAATATTAGCAAACTGTAGATTTTCAATCGACCCAATATTTACTTTCTTAATCTTGAGTGGTTTTAAAGATAGGTCAGTGGTTATAACATATCCATCCACTATACATATACCTTTTGACTCAGGTATATTTATCTCAAGTGGGTCATCATCATTCAGTTCTCTCATGTCATTATAACACTCCATCCAGTTGTGTATAGTCATGTTGCATTGGTGGAAATTTGTGTCTACGACTGGGATTTATTCAAATATATGTTCCTTTATTACCTGTAACAAATCATTGACTATTGGGTGTTCACTTGGAAACTTAATTGTCTGGGTGAAGCTTACAGCTAAGCTTTCCCATTCAATATTTCCTTGTCACAACTCTACTACTGTGTACAACCTTCTAGGTACCATTTCCAAAGTGTATATAAATTGATGAAACCATTCTTGTCATGGATGTTCTTTCCAATTCCTGGGACAATACTCATTATGTTTCCTAGGATCCATTAGTCCTGTATATTTCTGATCAAGGCAATATATCTCTTCTCCAAATATGATCTTCAATAATATCCTACACTGTGGACATTTGGATATAGACTATTTGTGTGTACCCCACCATCTAGTGGGCGTAGCTTTCAACACATAGTCCAAAGTAGACAATCATTGTGATTCTGTGACTTTTTCTTCAAATTATACTAGAAAGGATGCAAGGTTACATAATCCTTCATATATGTGCACCGTGCTTGCTTCAGCTCCTACCATTTGGACATCTCTTTTTATTCTTACACGTCTTCGCATGGAGACTTCAGGTATCCTGTTCTGCCAATTTTCCCAGGCAACGCTTGATTCATACATGCACGAGCTTACACTCCACCAACTCAGTTTTCCGTTAGTTGTGGGATTGATATATTCTTCCTTTGAAGAAATGATGTTATACAACTGATCTATATAATTGTCTTTACCTTGACTATGTATAGGCTCCACATATCTATGTCTTTCAAGTGGATGAATTGGCACAACCACTCTTATTTTAGAATTATTTGAATGACAAGATCCTTTTCTTGAAATTTATAATGGTTTGGTTGTCTATTTCCCAATCAGATCCTAGAAGTGCAAGATATGGATTTGTGTCATCGACAATGTCAATAACTTCGAAGTTGGCATATGTTCTTAATATTTCCACTTCTAGAGGCACTTGAGTTAGTATACCAATTGGTAGAACCTTCAACTAGTTCATGAACCTTAGTTGAATAGGAGAGTAGTCCAGTCGAAGATTATTCATGCAATCCCATGTTTGTCTTGTCAATATGTGGAAATCTGAGCACAAATCTAATATGATATAATCCATATCATAATATCCTATCTGTGCAGTCATTCTCGATTCTCAGTCTATCTTTATTTTTTTTTTGATATAATTAACTCTTTTTTCAGGTCGCATGTCTTCTGGGGTTTCTTGTATTAGTGTTGTTAGTTCTACAAAAACATCTTTATCATTGATTAGTGCTAAACAACTTTTGAAAATTTATTTAATCTTACTAACCTTTTTAATTGGTGGATTCCTGATTAGCTGTTCAAATCGTTTGGGAATAGTATTGACTTGTGCAAATGTTGATGGTTGATTAGCATCAACAAATTTTAATCACATCTCCAAAAAGACTTCTTTATCCTTTTGGACATCTAGTGGGGCTTTCTTCTACGCCGCGGGTCTCACCTACGGTTGTCCTTGATGTATATTTTGGTCTTCTACTATTGCAACACCTCCTCATGTAACAAAAACAATGTGAGGTTCTCTTGGTTTGGTAGGGATCATCTGAATATTTTGATTAGGATTCAAATTCTAATTCTACACCGGATTGGAATTAACGACAGTTCTAGTGTTCCATTTCGTAATAAGTTGTGGACACTATTCGACATTGTGATCAAATGCTTTACAACATGTACATTTTTTCATAGGACTTTGATAATCTCAGGAAAAATTTCATGGCTTCCCACAATTATAACATATGATTGGGCCTCTTCCTCAACTAAATCCTCATCCTTGTTGTTGTCCTCCACCTCTAAAGTTTTCACCCCCCCCTTTGTGGAGGCTATTGTTGTTGTTGAGGACATTTATTTTTTTGGTATTGTAGCTGAGTGTATTTCGATTGTTGATATTGTGTAGGCTGATACTAAGGCTGTGCTTGTTCAACTTGCATCTGCTCATCATATTTCATTAAGTAGGTGTCCATCGTATTTTCTTGCAGTAGATGAAATGCTCTGTAATATTTTTCATCATGGACAGTTGATCTTCAAAATTTACAATACAGACTAGATGGTGTGCTTACAATACTCTATAAGTACAGACATTCTTCAGACTTGTTGCCCCTAGTATGGCATATTCTATAGAAAGGAATTCCTTGGGTGTTGAACGGTTTCAGCGCACCTGTTGTGACATAGTTCATGAGCACTGGGAAACTGTCTTTACGGTGTCCATCTGTTATACATCTTATACACCATAGTTCTTCTTAAAATTTATTTCCTCTTTTAATGTCCTGGAGCTACACCATAAGGTTGGAAATCTGTGACTGAATTTGCATTATTCCCGAGCCAGTATCACCAACCAGCGAGGCCTCCAATTTTATTTCTATCTCCAGAGCCTCTATCTATGACACAATATTTTCATCAACATGGTGGAAATATATGGTAGCAAGGTAGCAAAAAACCATTCCTTATGTTGTATATCCGACAATTGGAAGCTCACTTTGGAAATCAATGTCTTAAATATTTGGTCAAAGACCCAAATAGATTCTATTGGTAGCTTCTTAATCTCTTTGATTTCAATGATACATTGTGATTTAGACTTTAGCTCTCTAAATTCAGCTATCAAACCCACTCGAATCAGATTGATTGTTTATGGGAATCTTCCTCCCTCTTATTTTCTCTTCTCTTCTCTTTTTTCTATTTTTACTCTGCTTCTACTAGAAATCCGCACACAACCATGATCGACTCAACCTTCCCTACTTGTCTACGCACTTAGCTGTAGTTCCTTCACTCTAATGCACCTAGCGATATAGAGCTATTAACAAAAATTCCTACTTCAAGTCTAGCTCAAGCGTCTTACTAAGATTCTAACCCACATACAACTTGGGTTCCTTCTTTTATATCCATATTACAGACTCAATATAGATCTCATAGGTAATTCATATAGACTGAATACCGACTCGATACAGACTCTATACAGACTAATTACCGACTCATTTTTTGTCACTATCTCAACCGACTTACTATATCCATCCAACATGTTGTCTTTCCTATTCTAGTAACACATGACATGAGGGAATATTTCCTGACTTACAAATTTCCTTCATGAATGTGGTTTTCACCAGCTCCATCCGAGCTTGTACCCACGATCGTTAAGGCCAGTTGCTTTCTTAGAATTATGCCTTACTATCATTTTCCACCCGTTATTCTATTTACATGCTCTATTTGCACGTCTTATTTTGCTGATATTCTATCATACCATCTTGTGTCACATTCTTTCCTTCCGTTGCAACTTCCTCTTCCAATTCCTTCTCGTCTTCTTCTTCTGAGTCTTTTACTTCCTTTGTCACAAAATCCTTCCCCTTCTCCTTTATGTTGCTTCCTCAGTCATAGCTCCTTCCTCTTATCCTTTATGTTATTCTCCATACTTAGGAATAATTATGCATGAATTATGCCATACTATCTCTAGTACTAACAAATATGATGATGGAAACAACTATGATGATGACTCTATGACTCTGTGATGAAGACAGGACTAGATGTGTTAATGACTATGGAAGAGAGAGAATACCTTCCTAGTTAAGAGGGAGTGTTTATGTATTTGTAACTTTGGAATATATTTTGATGTATATTATCATAGCATGTTGTTGTACCCCAATTGGATATGTGTTTACCTCCTTTCAGAATGTCTTAATTGTGTCTAGATCTCCGTTGTAAGTCGAGGAAATAGTCCCCAGTGTAACATCATGTAATGTGTATTTGGAGTCTCTCTAGGATAATTCGGTCATGTGAGGGAGACGAGTCATCCCCAGTCATGTATTTGGTTAGTCACTTCATTAGTATAAATAGGGAGGCACCCTCCCTCATTTATACACACATAACACTCTCAAGTTCGCAAGAGAGAGAAAGAGAGACAAAGCTAGGAAGAGAGATAGATAGTTGTTGAATAGTTCTTATTACTACTTTTGATCATCTTAGTATTATGGTTTCCCTGGTGAAAATCTATGTGTCTTGTGTATCTCTTATCTTATGCATCTAGTTGTGCTTATTATTTTCTTAGTCAAATATCCTAATTAAGCTTATAATATTTAACAAAAACTAACATATACGGTAGTCCAATAGTATTTTCAACAATGGAACTTCGCATCACTTGAATGTCTCCAAAATATGGACTCCATGCACTTCAGAACCCTCCAAAACGGTGTTGGAAATATCAATTACTCATTCATCCACATATCATATCAGTCAACTCTCTCAGATTTTGTATCATTGTTACGGAGAGAAATTCCTATGGCTTGGGGTACCACAACAGATAGCTTGACTCCAGAAATCAATCCTTTCCAATATGCAATAGAAATTAAATGTCTAACAATAAAGGATCAGACCTCGTACCTTATTCTGGACAGTTGAAGTATATCCCCATTGAGCTTTCCAATCTTCAGCTTGAATTGATCTCTTACTTCCTCAACAACAAGTAAACAATACAAGCATTCTATATATCATGGTGTTAGATCTATTCTAGCATATATAATCAATAATGTACAAGCATTTGACATAATCCCATGGATAAAACATTCATTCAAACACACATTATTGGACAGGAAAATATATTTCTATTAATACGAATAAGAGATTGCAAAATACAACCTCTGACAGCACGTCTGCGAACCAGAGAAACTGAATCCCCCACTTGGGCCTCCACCACCTCAATCCTCCATCTCTCAATAGCAAGCTCACAAGCAAAAGGCAATCTTGGGAAGAACACAGTAGTGCTCCAAGGGACAAAGGGATGCAGACTCAAGCATAAGTTCTAGCAACAATGGACTATAGTTTCTTTGCTCTCAATTCTCTCTTATGCCTTCAATGTACCAAGGAGTTCCTTATATAGATTTTCAAAGGGGTAATGAAAGGTTGAATCCGAGTGATCTCAAGGCATAGGGAAGGCCAGGGGTCAAATGAGTCGGATCCATGTCAAGGAAAACTCCAAAAGGATTTGGATTACGCACACATCCTGATGTACGCGGTTTTAGTCCTCAAACCCGTGTATATACGTGCTTATAGGTTTAAAAGTCACGTATATCATTTTTCATATGTTTTTAGGGATGATCAAGGAAACATCAAAGGACAAAAAGTGGTCCATAGGGTCTAAGGAGTCTGCAGCGGGACAGGGGAAGGCCATACAAAGTGGGATTCACCTAGAGTGGTGAAATACGCTATAACAGATGCCCCCTAATGTGTGAGGTCAGAGGGGTCATACGATGGCCAAAATAAATTATAAGTCCATCCCAGAAGTGGAGTGATGAAGGATCCGAAATGGAAGACCAGCCACCTAATTAGCATAGTACAATAATACAACTTTGCATACAACTCCAAATACATATAGTAGTCCCGGATACATAAGAGTAAAATGGCCATGAATACGCATGATACATGATATCACATATGTGGTCATCTCCACGTAAAATATACATAGATCAGAATCTCCATGATGAAGATATACAAAGGACCATGATCTCCAAAATGGCTGAAGATATATAATAGATCAAGATCTCCATAGTGGCTGGAAATATCTGACATATACTGGAATCAAGTCACGAGAGCTGAAATCTCATGAACACTGGCACGATCAAGGAGGTAGCATATAAGAGATGCCACCAATATGGAAAGTATTCTACACAAACCGCTATGAGTACATGTCCTACTATGCGAATAGAGGTGTCGAGGTCGAACATAGTAGTCCATCGTCTGATTACCGATCATTAATGTATATTGTTAACAGACGTGAGATCACCCACTGATAATGAAAATGGGAATCAAGGTACTAGAGTGCAAACTAACAAGTGTGAATAAATGTGTTGAGGTCAAACACTTGAAAGGGTCCATCGATCAGGGGACATTGATGTATTCCCAAGAAACTGTCGATGGTGAGAGAACCTGCCACTGATGACTGCAAGTCTCAAGGCACTCAAAATGACTCTAGACTCCAATACCAGAATAATGATCTGAAGTCAATGGGATGAAATCCACTGGAAGGAGGGAATTAAGGCATCCCCCATCATCCAACATGAGGTACTCAGCAAAGCTGTATAATGTGGAAGGGCTCGATCATAAGGTGCACGAACCAGTAACTATATCGGGAATGGCCGACATGGAAAGTCAAGATAACCGAGGAATGGCTGAATCAGGTTTCAACTTCCTTCGAACAAGAGCATAACAGCGTATGGTGACTGAATGAAGGTAGCATAGACTCGATATACAAACTGGGACATCTCTGTGACACAGGAGGCATCAACAGAGGCTCCATAGGGACTGGAAGCTTAACCAGTTGGTGGAAATAAACTCAGATAAACGAGTACAGCTCCTGAAGTCGAACTATAACCCAACCAATGGATGTGATATACAGTGCTCTATTCGACGGCAACAGGACTCGACAGCTAACAAAGATAACATCTTTCCTTGTCCGGATTTTTGTTTTTTTAATTTTTTTTGGACTTTTTCAGTTATTTGAAAAGCTTGAAAAAAGAATAAACTAGCTTTATAGTTACAAACTAGGAGGAGACGAGTGTCACAAGGGCAAACAAACTAGTTCCAAGTAGTGGAACATACCTATGCTCAATGCAAGGACACATGTGTAGGATATCGACACTCAGGGGAAAATCCCCTCCCAGTAAAAAGGGAATCAAGCTGCGAAGGATATATATATATATAAAATGGCTCTGCATGGCTAGACATGAGACAAGATCGGGCTATATGGATGAAACACAATGTCAAGGGATCTGGCATTGTGTAAATTGAACCCAGTGATAGATTAATTTTACTCACAACAATTAACAATTGATCATGCAAAATCACTCACAAAAGAGACCGAAATTGGAGCTGAACACTAAACTGTATTAAATCAGTGTACAATAGCCAACCCTGTAATAACATAGGTTTCTGAATAAATAACATACATCAGGGATTCGAATGCATGAGGAGCAATTCGAATCTAGCATAAAGCAGGCTTACTAAAAATAAGCAAATCCCCCATAGGTGTAAAAAGCTGATCCCAAATTTGTCATGGAGCTCATGAATTAGCAAAATGGCTTAGGCAAGCTAAAGAGTGGTGGAATGGCAGCTCATACATGCTTTTGCATGGAGAAAAGAGTGGAGGATGAAGGGGACAAAAAACTAGTTCACCTCACCTAGTCTAGCTTTTTATTTGCCTTAAAACATTGAAAAAGCAGGGAATAAAGCAGAAAAAGCAGAAGGGTGCCTAGGAGGCTAGGAATAAAGCATATTTGATTCCTTGGGATTTCCCATGCACTACATGAGTCAAATGAGGCAATTTTGACCACTATGGATAGGTAAAAGACAACTTGCACAAGGTGGGACACATGAACTAGGCTAATAAGACAGAAATAATTAAATTAATGTCTAAATGGGTAAAATATGGGTTGATTATTATAACACCCCCCCTTAATCCTGGCTTATGAGTAATATATCAGAAAATTATAGGGCCTAGAAACAAGGCTTAGTCACCCTTTACATACTGCATGTCCATTTAAACAAGGAAAGAGGCAAAACCAACTTGGGAAAATCCTCCGTTAAACATGGACTGTAAAACAAAATTGTAGAATCTTGTCTTCACTCATGCTTTCACAGCATGATCAGCAATCCCAAGTAGTGATTTGAGATTGCTGAAGGTCTCCTCACAAAATTCTTTGGTGAAGATATCAACTACTTGTTTTGAAGATGAACAGAAGAGTAGGTGAATGGTGCCATCATGCACAAGTTCTCTGATGTAGTGCATATGGATCTCAATGTGTCTGGTTCCCTACTTCTAAATTGGATCTTTGTAGATTCGAATGGTACTCTGGTTATCACAGTAGATGGTAGTTGAGTACTCTGGTTCGAATCCACACTCTCCAAGTAAACCATGCAACCATAAACATTGAGTTGCTGCATTAACAACTCCTCTGTACTATGCTTCTGTAGATGACAGTGCAATGGCACTCTGTTTCTTGCTTGACCAGCTAATTGGCCCTTCTGCAAGCATGAACACATATATTGATGTGGAATTTTTTTCTGTGCTATCACCTGCCCAATCACTATTAGTAAATCCAATCAAATCAAGAACAGATTTTGCTTTATAGAAGATCCCATGTGTCCTTGTTCCCTGAACAAAGTTAAGGATCCTTTTGGCTCCTTTCCAATGGATCTCTTGAGGCTGATCCATGAATCTAGAAGCCACACTTAATGCATAACAAATATCAGGTCTAGTATGTCTCAAATACAACAAACATCCAATCAATTGCCTATACAGTGTATTGTTTACCATCGGTGAAGAATCAGCTTCTTCCAACTTCACTCCTGAAAGGAAAGGAGTTTTGCTTGCTTTGCAATCCTTCATTCTAAATTTGTTCAGCAAGTCCAAGGCATATTTGGACTGGTGCACCTTTATTCCATCTTTGGTTTGAGCAATCTCAAGCCCCAAAAATTGACTTAAGAGCCCCAAATCTGTCATGGAGAAGGATTGGTTCATAGCTCCTTTTAAGGAAGCAATCTCAGCCTGTGAGCTTCCTGTAATGAGGAGGTCATCAACATATAACACAATGATCATTAATGAACCATTAAATAACTTCAAATATACATTTGGATCTGATTTTCACCGAACAAAATTCAGTGATAGCACGAAGCTATCGATCTTGGCATTCCAAGCCCTGGGGGCTTGCTTTAGCCCATACAATGACTTTCTCAACCTGCACACAAGAGAAGGGTTAGTAGCAAAACATTGAGGCTGCTGCATATATATCTCCTCAGTGAGATCTCCATTCAAGAAGGCACATTTTACATCCATGTGATGTACCTCCCATTGCCTTGAGGCTGCAATGGTTAGAGCTAGCCTGATGGAATCCATCTTTGCCACTGGGGAAAAAGTATCATTGTAATCTATGCCATGAGTAGCCCTTGGCTACAAATCTAGCCTTGTACTTCAGTGGTGAACCATAAGCAGCAAATTTTGTGTTATAGACCCACTTACACTGTACTAGTTTTCTCCCTAGGGGAAGATCCACTAGCTCCCATGTGTTGCTCTTCTGGAGTGAGCTGAACTCCTCCTTCATGGATGTTTACCATATTGGATATCTTGCTACTTCTTCATATGTTTGAGGATTAGAATCCACCATCAAATAGCATTTTTCAGCAAACATAGGACCCTTCATGCATAGACCACTCTCAAACTGAGATCTAGTCCTCCTTGGGTCATTGGGATCCCCAACTAGCTCTCCTGCTGCATGTAGTGTTTTGGCTGCCAATTTTGTCCTTGTAGGGATGTTAGGGTCTACAATAAACTCATATCCATCAAACAAATTAGAATCATCATGTTCAACAAACTCTTTACTTACTTCTTGAGGTTTAGGTGGTGAAGAGGCTTCACCAACTTCCACTGCTGCAAGGGGTTCTTCTTCAAACTGAACACACCTTTCTATGAAGGCTTTGTTTGTGCTCAAATTTATCAAATTGTGCCCTTTTGAATCTTCAGAGTATCCAACAAAAAGACACTCTTGGATTTGGGGCTGCAAAGCCTTCCTCTTCTCTGTTGGAATTCTAGCCCAAGCCTTTGAGCCAAAAATCCTGAAATGGGTCACATCTGGCTTGTGCCCACTCCATGCTTCAAAGGGAGTCATGCCATAATGCTGTTTGTGAGGCACCCTATTTTGAATGTAGGCTGCATAGTTGATAGCTTTGGCCCAGTACTTTGGTGGCAAAGTTTTGGCCTCCATCATGCATGTTGCCATCTCCTTCAGTGATCTGTTCTTCCTCTCAGCAACACCATTTTGCTGTGGCGTGTAAGGGATAGAATGTTGCATCTGAATACTTGCATCTGCACAATAATTAATAAACTCAGACTTGACATACTCACCACCATTGTCATATCTGAGGGCCTTGAGTTTCCTTCCAGACTGGTTTTCAACCAAAGCCTTAAAGACTTTGAATAGGCCAAAAACTTCAGACTTGTGTTTCAGGAAGTGAACCCAGCAATACCTGGAAAAGGCATCAATGAAATTCAATGCATATTTGGCCTAACTCATGGACATATGAGGGAATGGGCCAGAAACATCACTGTGGATCAGCTCAAGGGGTGCAGAGGTTCTCTCGTGACTAGCTCTCTCAAATTTGTGCTCTGGTTGTTTTCCTAGGATACAAGCTTGGCAGACTCCTTTGGAAAATTTTATCTTGGGAAACCCTATGACCATCTCTTTTTCACTAAGATCAAAAATATATTTGTAGTTTAGGTGGCCAAATATTTCATGCCAAATCTTGCTTGCTTCATTAGCATGAATCAGAAGAGCAGAGGGGTTTGAGTAAGGTAGGAAGTGTGAGAACATGTATACCTTTTGAGCATGATTTGCAACTCCTTTTGCAATGAATCTACCAGTTGAGATCTCTGTGATCTCAACTTGATCGGGGGAGAATATGACTTTCTTAGGAGACCCAGTGTGGGTCATTTGGTACACTGATAGGAGGTTGGAGGCAAGACCAGGCACATACAACACATTGCTGAACTGACCATGA
>LPNX010416963.1:935676-983753 GCA_001517045.1 Pseudotsuga menziesii
AGTATGAGCTGATCATCTTTCTTTTTGATACCACACTGTTTCAACTGCAAAACTAGTGCTTTGAACTTGGAGAAATATAGCTGCAGGGATTCAAAGCTCATTGGACTCAGAGAAATCAGCTCATTTTCGATTTGATGTCCCCTCATCTCATCTGTCTTTCCAAAAATATCAGCAAGCTTCTCCCATACTTCATTCGGTGATGTCAATCCATCGAGACAGAAAAGGAGGTCTCTGGAAATACTCAGACACAGGAGGCCATAAGCCTCATCCCTCATGTTGTGCCATTTTATCTTCTTTACAGCTGCATTGGGCTCTACTTCTGTTGCCATAGTCACCCTGTAGAGGCCTTTCACTCTCAACAGTATCTCCATCTCTGCTTTACATTCAAAAAAATTGAAGGGAGTCAAGATAGTTTTCTGTGATTGATCCATAGCTTAGAAAATCTGTCCCGGCTATCAGTAGAAGGATCCCAGTCACTGATGTCAAACCTGCAAAACAATTTTTGAAGGAGAGAAACAATCTACAATGGCTCTTATACCATGTGTAAATTGAACCCAGTGATAGATTAATTTTACTCACAACAATTAACAGTTGATCATGCAAAATCACTCACAAAAGAGACTGAAATTGGAGTTGAACACTAAACTGTATTAAATCAGTGTACAATAGCCAACCCTGTAATAACATAGGTTGCTGAATAAATAACATACATCAGGGATTCGAATGCATTAGGAGCAATTCAAATCTAGCATAAAGCAGGCTTACTAAAAATAAGCAAATCCCCCATATGTGTAAAAAGCTGATCCCAAATCTGTCATGGAGCTCATGAATTAGCAAAATGGATTAGGCAAGATAAAGAGTGGTGGAATGGAAGCTCATACATGCTTTTGCATGGAGAAAAGAGTGGAGGATGAAGAGGACAAAAAACTAGTTCGCCTCACCTAGTCTAGCTTTTCTATTTGCCTTAAAACACTGAAAAAGCAGGGAATAAAGCAGAAAAAGAAGAAGGGTGCCTAGGAGGCCAGGAATAAAGCAAATTTGATTCCTTGGGATTTCCCATGTGCTACATGAGTCAAATGAGGCAAGTTTGACCACTATGGATAGGTAAAAGACAACTTGCACAAGGTGGGACACATGAACTAGGCTAATAAGACATAAATAATTAAATTAATGTCTAAATGTGTAAAATATGGGTTGATTATTCTAACAGGCATAAAGCTCAATAAGGCAAGAAAATCTCATGATAATGCATTCACAACTTGACATGAGGGAGTCCTGAGGGAAATAGGCCAGCATAAGATCAAGAGGAGAATGAGGCTCTTGCAAAATGTCATGGCATTACTATACAATGGACTCCCACACCCTAAAGGAGAAATCGTCGGCATGGGCACCAAATGCAAATAAGGCGCTAACTAGGGTACCCATGTAAGGTGAAGCTCTACCACTCATATCATGCCACTTCTAAAACAACAAGAAGGTTCCGTGACATAATAGAGTGGGTTCGTACCTAAGGTCATGGTGATATGGTCATAAGGTCATGCAAAATGTAAATGGTGGTGAAACCTAACCTATATGCCAGTTTAGACATGATACTTGAGATCGGCACAAACAAGTCAATCCAATGGCTGAAACGACACTAAAAAAGGTCTTCTACATCACCAATTATGTCAAAAACAGTCCAAAATGGTTAGAAAATGTCAAAACTATAGGAAAGGGGGTAAAAATTTTCAAATATTTGAAAGTTTTTCTATAAATAGTAAAAAATATAAATCATTTGAAACTTTTACCCATTTGAGCTTTGATTTTAAACTGCAAATTCCTGGAGATCCAGCCAGCGGAATTCACAACCGTTTCTTCTAGGTATTTGTTGTAATCTCACAGATCACATAAGGTTACCAATAATACATACTAAAACATAACTATAAATCAGAGACAAGAGACAAGAACAGATAAGATAACAGATTATATTAATGCAATGAGTTCATACAAGGCAGAGAACTAAACTGAGTTCTCGTTTGGCTCAACAGCCTAATATATACAATGTACAGACAGCTACAAAAATAACTACTTGTCAGTTCGGTGAACCGACACGACTTTTAGTTAGCCGACCTAATCTTTCTAGTTAGTCGGCTGACCGACTTAGTCGGCTGATCGACTAAGTCGGACCATCGACTTAGTCGGCTAATTGACTAAGTCAACCCATCGACTTAGTCGGCTGATCGACTAAGTCGCTCTTCGTTCAAGTTGACTTCGTCGACTTGCTCCTTCTACATCTCCCCCACGAACAAAATGTTTCTTCATCCCGAAGAAACAGGGAGGTACAAAAAATGAAGCTTTGTCGAACTGTTGAAGATTGCTATTGCTGTGGACTGTGTAGACAGATGGTTGGTCTCTTCTGGACGTAGACTTCGACGATGGCCGGAGCTGTGATGGCAAGGTGATGCTGAAAGTCCGCCCAACTTTGTAAAGCTTTTTGGATGTCGATCGTTAATGTTGTTAAACTTGATAGGACTGACATCTTTTTTGAAATGGGGACTTCTGTGATTTTCTCCATATTGGGGCCTAAAGCTTGGTTCTGCTCTGTTGCTGTGTCGATGAGTCGTTTCATCTGGGGGCAGATGAAATCGACCTTTTCTAGGTTTGGAAGATCCTGTTGCACCCAATGATGAGTTGCTCGTTCCAGCTTCTGCAGCTTGGTGGTCTCCAGCATGATCTGTTCCTCTATGGTCTGTCTGAGTGCTGCCTCCATCGTTTTCCTGCCCTCCAAAGCCTGAATGCCTTGTCTCATCTGCCTTGTCTACTGATAGACCTGCCCATAATGAGTAGGCCAGTCGCGTAAGACTTCTTCTGTGACGACAGATTCCTCCATGTGGTTTTGGAGCACCTTGTAGGCCTCTGAGAAGGCAGTGTGTTGGGCTAGGAGTAGTCGAGTAGTCTCCTCCTTTTGTTCTTCCTTAGTCTCTTGCATCCGAGCCTGGACGGTCGATACCATAGTCTCGAAGAGCCGGTATGCTCTTTCAATTGGTCGATCTGTGTCGACTTTGACAGGGCCTGGTATCACGGTCTATGCTAGAGCTCTGCATTTGCCAAGAAACTCGACTTCTTCTGCATTTTTGGCTGTAAGCTCTTTATTTTTTTGAACCATCCTTAGCTTTGCTTCTTTGGCCACAGTTTTGAGGAGCTGGCTGACCTCTGTGTCGGTCAAGGAACTTGCATCCCTTAAGCTGATCCGGAGGTTGGAAGTTTTGGTATGATGTGGTTTCTTCTTCTTGTGTTTGTCAGCCTCCAGCTCCTGGGTGCCTTTAGCAGTTGAGGTTGGGTCTGTGGTTGGGGGAATGGAAGTCGATGGATTCTCTGGTTGGGGGGTTGGTATGACTACATACGGTTGAGAAGATGTATGTGGTTGTGATAGTTCTGGTTGTGAATCTGGTGGTGGGGGGGTGGTGGTGATAGTGGTGGTGGAGGCGATGGGGTCGGAGAAGGAACTGGGGTGGATGGGTTGGCTGGAGTGTGTTGTGGGCTTTCGTCGGAAGAGATACCTACTTCCGAAGGTGTAGTGGGTAGGTCGTCCTGGGTGTCGGTGTTGATGGGCTCCGTGACAGACTGTGATGGGCCAATTACATCACCTTGTTGGTTTTGGGTGAATGTTGTCGTAATGTTTGCATAAGGCTTTTTGCTGGCATAGAGAGGAGTTGTTGTTTGTATTTTGTGGGCCGACTGAAACAGTGCAGGTAGCGTCGCGAAGAAAGCTTTAAGTTCAGCATCCTGGTCGACCTTGGCTTTGACTGTCTCCAGGATTGCTCTTTGATATATGTTGTGGGGACTGACCAACTATTGAGCTAATGCATGCTCCTCGACTACGGGTGGCGGGGATGGGGGTGGAGGGGTCGACACAAGATCGACAACGTTTTAAGGCGTCGGTGTTGTTTTTGCTTTCTTTGGCCGACCCTCCAGAGCTCCTGCATCCAGATACCATTGAAACTGAGTTTCAACTGAGACTTTATTTGCAGCGGCGTCCTCGATAATGTTGACGTCCACACCTACTAGCTCCTCCTCATCGTCGGACGAGTCAGCAAGAAGAAGCTTGCGATTACCCTTGCCTTGTTGTAGTTTTTGGGCCTTGATTCTCTTTCTAGCAACAGCTATCTCCTTGACCAGCTTCTTAATGATGCTTTTCGATAAAGCATATTCCGGGTCGGCGTCCTCAACTTCACCTATCGGTATTTGAATTGGGTCGATAGTTGCTGGAGTCGGAGGGGTTGTTTGTTGCTGTGTTTGTACTGTTGGTTGTTGTTGTTTTGTCGGCTGTGGGTTGACTACCTTTGCAGTCAGAGGTTTGATAGTGATGTGTACCCAACTAGTGGGCTCATCCGGGGTGTCCTCTGACACAAATGTGCTGATGTAAAGGTTAAGCTCATAGTCTTCCTCTTTTTCCTGGTCGGTAAGTGGCTCTGTGATGGAGAAGTCGACCTGTTTGGCAGCCTCAGGTATTTGTATTCTTCTTTGAGCCTGTCGGGTCAACTCCCAAAAAATCTGTTCGACTGTCGGATAGTAGTCAAGGTCCTGGGCTTTGGGGTCCTGACCTTACATGTACCAGACCGATGTGTGGTCAATCTCTAACTATATATGGGAGTCCGCAGGGAGGTTTCGTCAGATGTTCTGGGGCACCCTCCACCTCGTCGTGAGAACCTTCAATTGCTGAAACCAGTTTTCCAAGAAGACTTTCCCCTGTGCCAGCTCATGCAGGGTTCCTTTTTGTGAGAAGGGTTTAAATTGGTTCATCTCGAACCTGGTCGGCTACCGGAATACTGGACTGCCTTCTGGACAGATATGGTACATGACAATCCAGAGAATGAGAGAGGGGAACTTGATCATACCTCCCATCTCTTGGCATCTTTCGCAGATGGTTTTGACCATGTCGGCAACATAGTCTCCCCATCGGTAGATCTGACCGTCGGTCGCGATTGTGTTGACAGCTTCCAACATCTCCAGTTTGAGGTTGTTTCCTCGACTGGCTAATGTAAGGGTGATTGCAATGATTTTAGCCACAATTTGTGGCATCCGTGTCGTAATCTGGCCAATCATTAGCCCCTTGGAATTCTTTCCTGACGAGGAGCACGTAAGCTCTTCGACTAACCCTTCTTTAATCCCAATTGGTACAGGGTTTCCTTCGTTGGACAGACCAGTAAGTCGTGAGATAACATCCCCGGTAATGTCGATCGGCATGTCGAAGTAGAATAGGTCGTTGTGGTAACGACTGATAATGAATTTGACCGCTTCTTCTTTCGTCCCACCAAATCTTGCCATCAGTGGTGCGTTAGGGTAGTTGAAGAGGGTGCTCTTCCGTATTTTCTCAGCGGCCTGGGTCATCCTTTTGTCGACATAGGCCCATTCTTGGATTTTTGTCCAGAGTTTTTGCCATTGGCCATCTTGGACTTTCGCATTTTTGATGTTCTTTAATGGGCGGACCAAGGGTGTGTCCTCTACCTACAGCTCTCTCACCTTAGCCACTGCTCGGGTCAGTTTGGGTGCCATTGTGTCCAGTTGGTCGAAGGTGTTACAGGGTTCTTGGTCTTTAGTCGACTGAGGTTATGGTTGCTCTGTGGGTAAATGGTGTGGTGGATGAACCTTCGACTATCTTGTATTTATAGGCGCGGGTATTTTTGCGTGTGGAGATGGACGTATTAATGGTGGACTGGACAGTCCGGCTATAATACTCGAATGGGACTTAATGGTAGAATGTGTGTGGCGCTCGAGGCCATCAATGCGTGATGGGAATCTTGAGGTCGTCGGTCGGTGTTGGAGGTGAAAATGGTCGATCGGATTGGTCGATGAGGATGGTCGAAGATGATGATGTCGATGATCGAAGTAGTGAGTTGCTGTCATGGTTGTTGTGTGTGATTGTATTGTTTTATTTTGTACATTTTAAGGTTTTTATGGGTTTTTGATTGACGGTTAAGGCCGTTTTTTTTTTTAAAGTCTTTGTAACATTTAAGTCGGGCTCCATTAATGAGCTTTCGAAATACTAGGCCCTGTAATGTATTTAGTCGGACCGAGCCATTGGGGTGTATTTCTTCGACAATGTAAGGTCCCATCCATTCTGTATGTAGTTTCTTGGGTTTTCCTTTGACTCGACTGTTATAAAGTAAATCAAGGTCACCGACCGATAGGTTTTTGTTTTTGATGTTACGGTCGTGCCATGCTTTCTATTTTTGTTTGTGAATTTCCTGGTGCTGGATAGCCATGAGTCTATGTTCTTCGATCTTACTGAGTTGAAATAGTCGGTCCTTTCTTGCTTGTTCGACATCAACATGTAATAGTTGTGCAATAAGAGGTGTCTGCTGTCCGAAATGTAGGGGGACGACTGCTTCTTGCCCGTAGACTAGTCGAAAGGGGGTTTGGTCGGTCGACCGTTTATATGCTATCCTGTATGCCCAGAGGACCGCAGGGATTTTCTCATCCCAGTCGTCTTTGTCAGTGCTGCATATTTTGGTTAACCCTTTTGTCAATGTTTTGTTGAAATCTTCAATCGCGTCGTTCGACTGAGGGTGATATGCGGTGCTTCGTCGGTGGTCGATGTGAAATTGGTCGGTCAAATTTTTGATGGTTTTGTTGATAAAATGTGATCCTTGGTCGCTAATCAATGTAAGCGGGCATTCAAATCTAGTGATAATGTTTTTGTAGATAAACTTAGCAGCTACCTCACTTGAACATGTATCGATGGGTTCAGCTTCTGCCCATTTAGTGACATATTCCACTGCCGTGATAATATATCTTGCACCTGATCGTTTGGAAGGGATAGGGAAAGGTCCTATGAAGTCTATAGCCTAAATTTCGAATGTGAGGCTAGGGTTTATAGATATCAAGGGAATTTCTATGCTTGGCAAAGTTCGACCAAGTCGTTGACATTTGTCACATCGACTAACGAAGTTTTTGCAATCTTTGTGGATTGTTGGCCACCATAATCCAGACTGTTGAATTTTCTTTGTAGTGGTGTCTGCTTGGAAATGTCCTCCTGCAGGTCCATAGTGTGCTTCATGCATGATTGGTTCTCTCTCGTGGTCGAGTACACACCTTCTGAGAATGTCGTCCAACCCCATTTTGTACAAAAATCCATTGATGAGGCTGTAGGGTGCATCCTTCATAGCCAAGATTTGTTTTTTCTTGGTGTTCAGACCTTCTGGTGCCTGACCTGTCTCTAATAACTGAGCTATTTATTCTAGTTCTTCGGGTACTGCTTCTATGTGGAATAGATGTGCATCTAGAAAGTCATCATCGACTCTAGTCGGTTCCTCCCCTGTGTCGATACGGGATAGGTGGTCGGGCCCGACATTTAACTTTCGTAGTCGGACCACTACTTCAAACTCAAATTCTTGAAAAAGAAGTAGCCATCGACAAATTCTTCCATGATGAAGGGGTTTATTAACAAGGTACTTCAAAGCTTGATGGTCGGTATAAAATGTGAAAGGGTTGGCCAATAGGTAATGTCAATACTTTTGGAGGGCAAAGACCATTCCTAGGGCTTCTCTTTCAGTGGTCAAATAGTTCCTTTCAGCCTTATTTAATTTTCGACTGCTGTACACTATAGGGTAATCCATCCCGTCATCCCCTGGTTGAGTCAAGATTGCTCCGATTTCTATTCCTGAGGCATCGATATGCACATGAAATTTGGTCGAACAGTTGGGAAATTTGAGTATGGGGGCTTCGACCAGTTTTCTTTTCAGTTTGTCGAAGGAGATCTGGCATTCTTCTGTTCACTTAAATTCTTGGTATTCCTTTAGTAATTCTTCTAGAGGGTAGGTCATGTCTGAATAGTGTCTTATGAACTTCCTATAATATCCTGTATGTCCAAGTAACACCCGAACTTGTTTAGGATTTATTGGGGGCTTCGGGTCAAGGATGATTTTAATCTTGGCAAAATCGACTTTGATACCATCTTTACAGACAATATGCCCTAAGAGTATTCCTATAGGGGTCATAAAGATACACTTCTTAATGTTCAGGGAGAGTTGAATCTGTCGACATCTCTTCAGCATAAGTCGAAGCCATGTGCAGTGATCTTTTAAGGTGGAGTATATAGTCCAATCGTCGAAGTATACTGCCATGGTCTTATAGATATATTCTTGGAAGGTCTTGACAACAATTCGAGAAAACACTGCAGGTGCATTCTTTAGCCCAAAAGGCATAACTCTGTAAGCAAAAGAGCCAAATTCACAGACAAATGTTGTCTTTCTTTGGTCTTCCTTTGCTATTGGTACTTGGTTATCCCCTGAGAATCCATCTGTGAATGAATAGCATTCATGTCCTGCCACTTCATTTAAGATTTCATCAGCATAGGGGGTTGGAAATGGATCTGTCAATGTGACTTTATTAAGCTCCCTAAAGTCTACACAAATTCTCAACCTTGTCGGGTCATGTTTCTTTGGATGGACGACCATGGGACTTGCCCATTCGGATTGATCGATGGGGTAAATGATCCCTGCTGCTAACATGTTGTCTATTTCCTTTTTAACTATGTCTTTGTACTTATGAGCTAGTTTATAAGGTCTTTTCTTGACAGGTCGGACATCAGGTTTAGTATCTATTTTCATTTCTCCCATCTCTTGTACTAAGCCTTTTAAGTCTTTATAGTCCCTTGCAAAGACATCCTATAACTCTCTAAGTAAGTTCACTATTTCAGTGGTCTGTTGTTCATTCTAGTAGTCACCAATCTTGGCTATTTTTCGTCGGTCGTCATTTGAAATGTCGACCTCCTTAGTTTTCACTTTGGCATCTAGCCACTCTGGTGCTTTAGCTTCATTGATTGGATGACTTCCTTCTGTGAACTATGAGAATGTGGCAGGGAAGTCGGCTGCAGTCATTCTGTCAAGATCTGGTTTGTCGGTAGTCTCGACTTTCAAGATTGAGTAGATGGGTTTTGTTGTTTCCATGTGGTCGGTCTTCCATCTAAAGCTTTACCTTCCGTGTGTTCATTTTCTAAGTGTAAATGTGTCGACTATGATTTTGATTCAGTTTGTATCTTGTTACAGTCCTTGATTTGTCGATGGTCTTGAAAGGGTTGTTTTTCTGTCGGTTGGAGAAATTGTTTGATTTGGTGTGCTGTCCCAGCCAATTGTTTGTTTTGAGGTATGAACTGGAAGTCTTGAATAAAATTTTGTTTAAGTTCATGCCAAAAGAAGGTTTATCCTCGAGCTTCCTCCATCTTATACCATTTATTGGGTAAGTTGGCTAGTGTTGAAGGGAACAAATGTGGCCAGGCTCTCTCATCTTTATATCCAAGTCTTCTCCACTCCTTTTCACAAGTATTAATGTGTTCTTCTGGGTCTTGACCTTGGATAAAGAGAGGTATTTGAGCTTCCTGGGTTTACTTTTTTCCACCAAACCGTTCGACAAAGAAAGTTGAAGCAGTTGTCCAGCTCTGCAGTTTTGTCTGATGGGTGTCCCACCACCTAGCTGCTTGACCTGTAAATGTTTCCACTAAGCTTTGAAGTCTTCCATGTTCTCCACTATTTTTGGATACTTGCTCAATGTGCATGATTGGGGAATCCCTCTCCTTATACCTGGGTATTTGTGTAGTGTGTAAGCTGGTTGGTTGTAAGGTAGGTCGTTCCCTGACTTTCTTTTCAAAGATTTTGAGGATAATTGATACAATGAAGCATTGTCGGGTGGGTTTTTTCTGTACTTTTTATATAGTCCAGCACCCTCTTGCTTGTGTTTCATAATTTTCCATTTCCCAGTCATATAATTCAGCATCTGAATTATAACCAATTGAGTCTTGGTTACCTAAGTGAAGTTTCCCATAGATGTTTGGCTTTGTATAGTCAGTAGTGTTATGGATCTGGTAAAGCTATCTAACATCGACTTTCTCATCAATCGGTTCTGTCCAAGGTTGTCCTTGGGCAGGATTAATGGGTACAATGACTTTGTGACCATTTCCTTTTAATTTAATTCGTTCTTTGTCTAAAGATATGGAGGCTTTCATCTTTCATCCCCAAGGTCGACCAACTAGCGCTGGGAAGGAGCTAGATCCTTCTTTTGGGTCGATGATTTCAAAATCAACCTTAGTCGAAATTCCTTTGATGGTCATGTCGAGATCTTTCCAAACCCCAATGGGTTCAATGAGACCTTGGTCGGCGAGTTTTAGGTAAATACCTAATTTGTAGAGTCGAGGTCTTCCCATCTTTTCCCATGTATCCCTGGTCATGATATTTACCTGAGATCCGAAATCGAGAACTACTTGTCGGACGTGATAACCTTCGATTTCTAGGTCGACAAGTGGGTCGACATTGTTTTTGTCTTTTTGGTTTAGGCTTCATATGTTCTTAGTTTGTTTTTCGGGATTATTACTTTTTATTTCATGTAATAAATCAATGAACTGGGCTACGGATTTGTCATTTTGAATGAGATTGGTTAATTGCGGTGTCGTGCTAAGTTGACTGTTGATAATGTCTTCTTGTTGTGCAATGTCATGGAATATGTGGGTGGCTTCTTGATATGCTCATTTTTCTTTCATAGGATCCGGATAACCATTTATGTTTTTAATTTTACTAATTTGAGGATTATCAGGGCCTGTTTTTGTGCCTTGTCGAGTAACGATATGTAGATTCTTAGTAGTTAGCACATCATGCTTTTGTACACAAGACAAGACATTAACATTTTTATTATTATTGATTTTCTCTAACATGGTGGGACAATCCTCCAGAGAGTGATCACCTACTCCACAATGGTTACAGAATTTTAGATTAGTCCTGTCCTTGTATGAACAGTCGGCGTATCGGTGCCCTCATTTATGACATATAAAGCACTGGGTAGATCGATGGGGTCGTATGTCGCGATTCCCAATGAATTGAACTCTTCCTCCAAACCCTTGTCATCGATTGTTGTATCGGTGCTCATATCACCGGCCTTCCTATCTTTTCCTGTTCTGGTCATTAGTACTATTTTGCTCATTGTTTTGCGCTACTGCATTCGTCTGGTAGACCACCTGATAATTCTGTCGGTTTTTCAGGTTTAATTGACAGTCGGCCATGTTGTGACTTTTTGTCTCACAAATGGCGCACCAGGAAGCTTTTGCATTCTTCATATTAAACGGACATTTTTTTGTAGAATGATCTCCGTGCTCCAGGCAAATGTCGCAAAATGATTTAGTTTGCACAAAGTGGACGTCTTGTCGACTGTATTCGTGTCTACAATTATCTTTCGAGTGT
Source organism: Pseudotsuga menziesii (assembly GCA_001517045.1). NCBI lineage: Eukaryota > Viridiplantae > Streptophyta > Pinopsida > Pinales > Pinaceae > Pseudotsuga > Pseudotsuga menziesii. The sequence goes on from LPNX010416963.1 coordinate 946,884, forward strand.
CCGGCCATGGAACATTTATTACACCATATTTCTTGATTCTTGAGGGTCAGTTCTTTCAAAGACTTTTGCACATTCTCGAGCTGTTCTTCTAACCAGTGGTCCGTCGGATATGCAGGTATATATTCGTCCATTTCCACCTGCAGAGCTTTGGTCAGTGCATCTTCATATGTCTTGAATGTTTCCAGACTGATATGTCGGTGTACTTTCTGTGATAATCCTGCAAGGAACCATTGAATTAGTAGTTGTTCATCAATAACATAATCTAGTTGGCTTAATAGGTCCTTCCAACATTTGTCGTAGTTGCGGACTGTCTCCCCTGGTTTTTGCTGTGTTGTCTTGAGATTTTTGGTAGCCAGGTGCTTAGCATCTGGGGTTTTGAAAAATGATAAGAACTGCGCCTTGATCTCAGCTTTCATCGCTCTGGGTTTCCTTTCTGAAAAAGTCATGTACCAGGTCAAGGCCCTTTTCCATAAGGCTCCCACGAACTGAGCCATTTGTTGGTCTTCATCCGTCACTTGGTTTGCTTCCCAGGTCGACTCACAGACGAACCAATGTCATCTGGGGTCTTCATCCCCCTCATAGAGAGGAATGTGAGCCGACTCGTGACCCATGTCTGAATCACTTTCACTGCTCTCAGAAGTCGGTGGGGTCAGAAGTGTGGGTGGTGGTGAAAGTGGTGGGGTTGTTGATGTAGTCGCTCCTGCGGAATTTTGGTCGACGAAACTTGTGCCTCCGTCGTTGGTCGATTCTTCTTCGACGTACAGTGGATTGTTGTGGGTTGCTACTGTAGATGGTCCACTGAAACTTTGTGTGTGTAGGTCTACATGTTCAATTCCTTCAAAAGCTGTACTTGGCGGGGGGGTTGCTCCTTCCTGTGTCGATAAGAGCAAGTGGATACTTCGGAGGGATGGTGCCACTTGAATCATCACCCAGTTCCCTTCGAATGGTTGGCGTATGACAAGATGTCTTCCAGTGTACGTGTCGTTTCCTAGTCGACTCCAGATACTATAGTCACCGGCTGTTAGTCGGAGGTCGTCTTCGACAATAGTCTATATTCTGGTATGTGGATTTAATGGGGAAAGGGTCGTTCCTTCACTGGGAGCTGTTAATTGGAGATCTTCTGGCTACTCTATCCATACTTCTTCCTCCGTAGGGGACACCTCTTGTTCTACGCCCTCTTCTTGTTGGTCATGACCCGACTCTAGAGGATTCTCTTCACGGTCGGTCTCCCTAGGGTTTTGTTCTCTGTACAACCCGACGGCTCTTTCGGGTCTTGCTTCCCTTCTCTGTTGTCTTTCGTCCCTTTCTTGTTTCTAAATGTCCGACATACTTTCATACAATACTATTTCTTTGGGTCCTCTACAGTCGACTTTTCATTACTGGTGACGGCTATCCCTTTTTAGGTCGACTAGGATCCACTATACTCTACCTCCGACACATGACCAGCTACCCCCCCATAGCCTACCCGACGCTTTTTAGAAAGCCTGGATAGTTCGAATCACTTGCTCAGGAGGTATTCCCACTCCCTTTCTGCAATAAATTTCTCCCACTTCCTCTGCTTCTCCGCCCAGTTGGTGTTTGGTGGCTGTTTGCACAGTGGTGGTCTAGGTTCGACGATGTGGCCTTCTTCGTTCTCTATCAAGAATTTGAACAGCAAGGTCAGCAAGGAGCACAAGAATTGTTCGGTGAAATCTGTGTAGAATTTTGCTTTGATAGTTTCCACTGACGTTCGGTCTTCAACTGCTTGCTCCTCACAGAAGTCGTCGGCGATTTGCTTGAACCACTCTGACAAATTTATTCGACCTCCACAGAATAGTTTATCTAGCAACTGCTGTTCTTTAGTCACATCTGGATTTCTCATCCAGAAGCTGCTTCAACAGTTGTGGCACTGAGTCGACGAATTTTTCATGTGTCTCTGTGAAAAATCTTGCTTTGGCTTCAGCGACTGTCAATCTATTTCTTCTTGCATAATTTTGCAAGTAGTTCGCAACTTTACGGTCCCACTAGTCCTTGATCTCCTGCTCTGGTATCATATGTGAGAATATATTTTAGACATGTACTACCGGCAACGGAACCAATGTTGTAATCTCACAGATCACATAAGGTTACCAATAATACATACTAAAACATAACTATAAATCAAAGACAAGAGACAAGAACAGATAAGATAACAGATTATATTAATGCAATGAGTTCATACAAGGCAGAGAACTGAACTGAGTTCTTGTTTGGCTCAACAGCCTAATATATACAATGTACAGATAGCTACAAAAATAACTACCTGTCGGTTCGGTGAACAGACACGACTTTTAGCTAGCCGACCTAATATTTCTAGTTAGTCGACCGACCGACTTAGTCGGCTGATCGACTAAGTCGGACCATCGACTTAGTCGGTTGATTGACTAAGTCATCCCATCGACTTAGTCGGCTGATCGACTAAGTTGGTCTTCGTTCAAGTCGACTTCGTCTTCTTTCTCTCCTCTTGCATTTTGATATAATTTTTATAGATTTTCATGGTCAAATGAGTTTTTTGGGCCATCCCAAAATGAGCGCTGCGGCCCACGCAGAAATCGAGGCTTTTTCCATGTATAGGGATGGATATACGCAAAAAAGGGCCTCAAACCCACGTACATACATGGTTGTTTTCAAAACAGTCGCGTATGAGGCTGCGCATATGATTTTTCACTAAACTAATGGGCAATTTGCAATTTATTTTGCAGGATGGTGCTATAGTGGAAAGAGCATGAGCATGGTGAAGTAGAGGAAGTAGTAAGGGCTGACTTAATGGATCAGCAAGCTCTTTGTGCATGTGGACTCTACAAGTTTTGGTGTCTTGGTGGTTTGAGGGCCAAACCAAGACTGCTACAGATGCTGGTAGACTATTGGGATCCAGACTCGGAGTCCTTTCATATTGATAGGATGTCCCTCACCATAGAGGTGGAGTACATATACTTTATCACAGGGATTTCTAGACGAGGGGAAGTGGTGAACCTTCATTCCCGCAGTGGGCCAGGGGGTGGCCTGACTATCGACGAGTACATTGCAGTGTACTATTATCCAGACACCGAGAAGATGGGGAGTTAGGTCCCTACCAATGCTATACAGGTGCTGGGCCTAAAGGCCATATTATTGACACTGGGTAGGATAGTTGGCTTAGCATCACTCCACCAAGCCTCACAACCTATGATGTTCTACGCGGTAGAGTGCATGAGACCCACCATCTATGACTGGAGTAATACGCTACTAAGCAACATGAAACATCAGCTCAGTGAGTGTAAGGTAGGTAGGGTGCGGAACTTCGAGTTCAGCAGTATCTTGAGCACGTTTTTCTTCGAGCGTATTCTAGGATTGAGCCATAGAGTGGACGTTCCTCTCCACAGAGTTCAAGATTCGGCCCAACGGCGTTAGGAATATTCTATGCATAGACTGGGGGGTGGTAGGGTGGCCAACCCATATCCAGCTGACTTATTTCCATGGTGGTGAAGACAGATAGTTGCCATTGATGACTACCCCTATGTAGGGATAGATTTTTGGGGGGACCCGGACATGCCATTGCCACCAGGATCGGCATACGACGATATAGGTAACGAATCCCAACCCTCACTCTTTTTTAAATTTTTTGAGTTATTGAATTTTTTTGTATTTTCTTGATTTTATGGAAGCAAAAAGACATGTTTTTGTGTGACAACACATAGTGACATCTACCATTTGTGTGCAGATGTGGGACCATAGCGGCCAAAGGGATTCCCTTGTCATAGATGGAGGGGAAGAGGATATGACACCATGGATGTGGATGTAGAGCGAACGCTCCAGAGTATTCATACCAACTTTGTGAGACTGACTCATAGAGTTCCCATGGCACAAGTCGAGGACTTGCCTGAGGCCATGCAACAGCAGGTGGTGGGTGTACCACATGCATGGGTGCATTTATTTCGATGGCTAGCTAGAGCCGTAGTGACGTTCCATGATCACAACCCTCCTCCTCCTCCACAGGATTAGACACCTAGGAGTGTATACATTTTGTACGACCGTGTATTATATGATGGTGGCTTAAAAGCCCCAATTTTGTATCATGACATTATGTATTATCACATTTTTGATGTATAAAAAGTTTTATGGTGATCGATTTAGTTATTTACATGTGTAAAAATTGTGTTTGTGATTAATTTATTATGAATGAAACAAATGCCAATCTAACACGTAGTTAGCATATAAGTCAGCAACTTGATTATTATTTCTTAGAATGTGTATATATGTTATATTGTAAAATTGTCGTTCTAACAATCTCACACGTAAGAATCTCCTCAATAACATTGGATATCTAATATGGTACAAACCATTGAGCTGTGACACTAGTAACTCCGAATCAAGACGTACCTCAAGAGATAGAATGCCATGTAGAATGGCATCCCGTAGAAGCTCAATAACGACACTATATTCAACAACATTGTTGGAAGATGGCCGTAGAAATACACCTCCTGAAGATAGTACCTCACCCATAGGAGTATAAATCACCCAAGCAGCAGACGCTGAGTGTTGAGTGTGATGGCTTGCACCATCCACGAATCCTATGTAAGTGGAAGATTCCATTGACATCTGCCAAAAGAAACGGAAACTAATCACAAACCCGATCATGATAAGAAAAAGACCTAATTGTGCAAAGCTGTACAATAATAACAACAAGCAGCCTTGCATAAAGATCATGCATAGTATTTTTTGAGATAGATCCCATTTCTAGGCTCCGCCAAAGCTGTTCCTTCATAATCCACTAACTCATAAGCACCCTTCTCTAACACACGCTTGACCATGTAAGGACCACGCCACATAGGGTTAAATTTCCCTACCCCCAAGGGTTCTTTCAGTTGATCCCACAAAAGGACCAAGTCTCCTTCACTAAAAACTCTTGGATAGACAGACTTATCATACCAGACCTTAACGCGATGCTTATTAACTTCTAGAGCCAACAAAGCATCCCAACGCTGCTCATCGAGTTGCTCAAGGTGAACCAAATGCTCCTCCAAAGGTGAAGTGTCTGGTAAGAGTTCCACAACTAGCTTTAATGAAGTAATTTCACATTCAACTGGCAATATCGACTCCACTCCATGTACAAGCTCATATGGAGAAAAACCAGTGGCAGTCTTAACTGCGGTTCGATATGCCCCCAAAGCAGGATATAACATAATGTGCCAATTATTCTTGCTTTGTGCGATGGTTCATTGGAGAATGGATTTGAGTGATTTATTCATTGCCTCTACTTGTCCATTCGCTTGGGGGTAGTAAGAAGAGGAGTGCTTTTACTTATACCCTAACTTCGATGCCAACTATTCCATCATACGTTTCTGAAAGTGTGAGCCATGGTCAGTGACAAGCTCTTTCGGAATCCCAAACCAAGTAATAATTTGGTTGAATACAAAGTGAGCAGCTGTCTCACCGTCAGATTTTACTGTAGGCATAGCCTCAACCCATTTTGTGAAATAATCAACAGCCACTATAATGTGATGGTGCCCCCCAGCTGAAGCTGGGTTGCAATCCATAAAATCAAGCCCCCACTTAGTGAAGGGACCGACGGTGATAATGGGATGTAACGGGGCATATTTCGAGCGCATATTATGTGCGAACACCTGGCAAGGGTGGAACCTCTTGACCGAATCAACACAATCCTTAAAGATCGACGGCCAGAAATAACCTGCTCTCAAAATATTTTGAGTTGTAGAAATCCCAGATAAATGACCACCACACGCCCCTCCATGGCAATCATTCAGCACTACTTCAGCCTCATCATGAGTTAAATAATGTCGTAAAATGGAATCTACCCCACGGTTGTACAAAGTAATGTCCACTATGAGGTATTTCTTAGAGACGTGACGTAATCGTCGTCGTTCATATCATGAGAGGTGAGTACGAGTCTTCAGTGTTTGTAAATATATTATGATATCCCCATACCATGGGTCTAATGTTTAGATTAAGAAGATGTGTTCATCGACAAACGTATCTTCACAAACCAACTCCTTGGCCTCGCTCGAAAAATCCGATATAAGCTCGGCAAAGATGAAAGACTTCTTCGATTTTGCCGAAACAAACTCGAGATCAAATTCTTGCAGAATGACAATCCATTTATTATGCTTTCCCCCAGTCATCCTTCGGGTGAGGAAAAATTGAAATGGATTGACATGGGCTACAACCAAGGTCTGGAGAAGGAGAATATAATGTCTCAAACAATGAACCGCATGTACGGTAGCTAAAGAAAGCTTCTCAACATGAGAATAATGAATTTCTGCATCAATAAGGTTTCAGCTCAGATAATACATGACATGCTCTTGGATCTCATCATCCTCTTGAACCAAGACCATACCAATCGTCTCTAAAGACGTGGACACATATAATAAGAAATCATGGCTATAGTCCGGGGGACTAATCACCGAGGCCGGCACTAGGGCTCGCTTGAGTGCATTGAAGGACTCCTGGGCTCGCTCATCCCAATAAAAGGGAGTATCCTTCTTCAAGAGATGCATGAAGCCTATAGTCAAATTGGAAAAGTTGACAACAAATCTTCGTAAGAAGTTTTCCATGCCTTGCAAACACTGAAGATGATGAATATTCTTCAGGGGAGACAACTGAAGTATTGCCTCAACCTTCAAAGGGTCGACTCTTATACCCTCTTTCGAAATGATGAATGCTAACAAACGACCTGACTTCACGCAAAATATGCACATATGAGGATTTAATCTAACTGAATAGTGCCGACATATTTCGAATACCAATCTCAAGTGATAGGGATGACGCATTCTCATACGAGAATGAGCAGCGAGGTCATCCAAAAATACCTCAATAATTTACTTGAGATCGTGTAAAATCAAGGTCATCACCCGCTGAAATGTAGCTCCAGTATTTTTAAGGCCGAAAGGCATTTTTCGATATGAAAACTTTCCCCAAGGACAAATAAATGTAGTCTTATGTTGGTCCTTAGGTTTAATCATTGTCTGATTATACCCGGCAAAGTCGTCCATAAAGGAGAACACCTCGCTACCTGCACACTCATCCAAAATCTGATCTATAAATGGTGTGGGGAAGTTATCCTTAGGACAGGCACGATTCAAATCATGGAAATTAGTGCATATGCGGATCTCTCCCTGCTTCTTATCCACTGGAAAAAAGTTTGAAACCCACTTCATCAAGGGAACGAGATAGATGAAACCGGCTTTCAACAGTTTCTCTATCTCTGCCTTAATGGCGGGTGCTTTCCTAGGATTCACCACACGTAAACATTGTTGAACAGGCTTAGCGTTGGGGTAAGTCTTAATCTCATGCTCGACAATATGAGGGTCAATACCTGGCATCTCGTTGTAAGACCAAGAAAAAATATCATGGAATTCCTTGAATAGCTCGGTATATTAGAGAATCTCAGCATGGGAACATTCTGCCCCAATATAGACATTCTCTATCATGCTAGGATTGCGAGAGATGTTGATAGGAATCGTTGAAGATATGTTTGCCATGTTTCCATCAGCCATTGGACCAGGAGAGCTTAATGGAACCACAGGACTACCAACTCTCTGACTAAGAAAAGCCCTAAAATCCTCACTCTCCAAACGGTCAAGCTCTGGAAGAAAGTACGATCTATGATGAAGTTCCTCCCATGGTGGCTCAACTCCCGACATAGCCTCAATAATCACTTCATCTGAAGGGAAAACCATATCAAGGTAGTTGTGGGCATGAGAAGACTGTACTGCCCATGCCGACAGCACATATGGGTCCTCCTCCTCCGTCCATGAAAAGGAAGGACTAGGATCTACAACACTATTGAGATTATCTTGATAAGCTATCATGGCTACAGGAAATGGCATGCTCGTCTCGACAGGCTCACTCGAAGTACTCGTTGTAGGAAGAATCCAAGGGTCTTCCATATGACTCATGCAAAAAGACACCGATGTCGTAGAAGTTGAAGCCTCATCGGAACTAGATCCTATCATGAGGATCGGTGTAGGACAACTAAAGCTTCCCATGGGGGATGGATACATGCCACACCCACACTCCTAGTTGCCGGTTGAGAGTGCTCAACAATTGGGATCGAAGCTCCAAAAGATGTGGTAACAGATGGAGTCTTGAATGTCATTTGATCAATCGTTACAATCTTCCCATTATGTGGAGTCGCATACAACGTGGAACAAGGAAGAAGAAACGGCTTGCATACTGTACATCCAGTTCCTACCCAGCAAGATATTATAGTCAGGGGGCGCATCAACCACCTCAACCTCTATCGCAATGGTATTCCCCCCCAAATGGACTTTAAGGGAAGGAAGGATGCCGTGCAGCCTAAAAGATCTCCAATTGAACATAGTTAACATAGTCGCTGATTTAGACAGCTCAGGAGAACCGATACCCTTCCAACAGGCCAAAGACATCATAGAAGTAGCAGTACTCTCGTTAATCACAGTACGTTTGACAGTCATACCAAGACATTCTACGTGCACCAAAAGAGACACATAGTAGGGCAAGCGAGGCTGAATTCCTACGGTTTCAAATTTGATCACAGAGGACGAATCATCATCGTTCACACCAAGGGTAGAAAGAAATTCCTTCCTTTGCGAAGGAAAACTCTGAAGCACTTCCAATGCAGACATCGCATAAGGAGTATGGCCCAAATCCTCGACAACTGAATAATTTTGGGTGGCTTGGGCTTTTGGATTATGCCCTAAATGCTCAAGGACTCCCTTAGGAATGCGAGGTGCATCCTCAGGTTTATCCGTAAGTTTCTCAATGCGAAAGGGGACCTTGGTGGATCAGGCTCTTTGCCTGGGATAGGTTGTGACGAACTATAATATTTCACATGAGTCACAAATTTCACAGCACGGACCATGTTAATGCACCCACGACCACTACCCTTCGGTGGATCATCATCACTAGACTAGTCATGGGACTTCGAGTTCATATTTTGATTATGCGGTAAAGGGTTAGTTAGCACAGCTAGGCCTTGTGCTAAGAATCTCGAAGATTCTTCAATCCGAGGGCACAAGTAAGTGAGGTGATCGTCCTTACATAGCTTGCAAGGGAACTTAACCTTACGTTTCACTTTCTTGTCCCCCCCAGCATTTCTACCGTTCTTGTCATTATTGTTAGCATTCTCATTATTATTCCCACCCTTTTGATTATTATTTTTATGCTTTTTTCTATTCCATCTGGGCTGTTGGTTACCCTTCTGGTTCGATGATTCCACAGAAAGTACATTCACCGTTTGGGCAGGTTGAGACGAAGTGGTAGCTTGTCCCAAAGCAGATTGGTTGATGGACAATTTACTAGCTTATTTTTCAACCGAATCTATAGGTTTCACACTTGCACAACCCACAATGCCATTAGCATGTGGTCTAGGTTTGACTTTGGGATCAAAACTGCAATGAGGAGCATTGAGAATAATCTCATACAACAAACCGGACTGAGCATAGATCAAGTCTAGTTCCTGCGCCCTAAAAATCGCTTGTTCCTCATTCTGCACTCCGGATGTGGAAACATCCTTCGCTATATATGGCAATAATGACTTGAGGAACCACTCGAGGAGGAATTCCGGCAGTATAAAAGCTTTAATTAATCTCTTCCATCTACGCCATTCTTGAATATGATCAGAAATATGTGTGGCTTTATCTTGCCAAAATGTTGACAAGAGTTCAATACCAACGTCATAGCGTACTGGTAGCTGGAAGTGATTAAGAAAAGTCATCGTAAGGTCGTCGAACAAAGAAAAATCTCCCTTAGGTAGCTCTATATACCATTTCACAGCAGGCGCTGTGAGGGTGCGTTGAAATAGTCTCAAATGGATTGAGTCCTGATGTAATGAATTCGAAGAGCACCATAGGTGAAACATAGTAACGTGTTCACTCGGATCCTCTTCTGGTTTTCCCTCGAACTTAGGTATGTCCGAAGGAAGTTTGGTAGGGATAGCCGGCCAAGCCAGGTCATGAGCCACAGGATCGTTCGTCAGTCTCGATAAGTCAGGAAGATTAAGCGTCACAAGGAAAGGGAGCCTAGGATGATGAGGTCGATGGACCGCTCCCTAGTTCATATAGGGTTGATTACCACCATGTCCTTGGCCATAGTGTCCTCCTCTCGTGTGACCCATATAGGGTGGCGTGGAAGTACCATAGTATGGCGGAACTTGACTAGTAGGAGCTACAAAGCCGTAATTAGGAGAGTAAGTAGGTTGTTGATACCCACCTCCATAAGGTGAAGAAACCTATCCATACTGCGTCCCATAATAAGGTCCATAGGTCATCACATGTGATGTCCCATGAGACACTCCGTAGGTAGGAAGATACGCTTCAGAAGTAGGGATATACATACCAAAAGTAGGGATATACACCCTGGAAGTAGCAAGATGACCTATAGAAGCATGAACATAGCCTCCTGAAGCAGCGAGCGGTATGTGAACTTGAGACACAATCGGTCTAGTAACCGTAGTACGGACCTGACTCGTAGCCATATATCGGCTTGAAGGACCACATGAATAAGGTGGAGAATGTACATTTGAAGAACTAGCGACTGAGGACGAAGGAATCTGAGTAATAATATATGTACTACTGCCTATTGTGACTTGTCTTGGATCTAGTATCCTAATTGGATCGCTAACCCTAGACCTAGGAGGGAGATACGATGTAGCTTCCACCACTGGGACGGAAGGTGCAATGTCACTAGTGCTCCCAAACCTCTCCGCATGGTAAGGAATGAGAGTGCCCCTAGGCATAGTGTTAGGATCGAAGTTAGATTCAACATGAAATGTCAAATCATGTGTAGGGAAACCAGACGTAGCATAACTACCGTAGCTAGTGCTCGCAGGTTCACAATGAGTCTCGGCGTCCTCCGAAATACGATACTGGTAACGCATCAATGGGGAATCAGACCTGGAGTGAGTAGGCCTATCATGCAAGGTTCCTATCTCAGAAATCATAGGACCTAACTCAGCTAAGTCGGGTGAAGGATCATAAGTAGGAGTAAATTCCCCATCGTCTACACGAATGGGAGGAGGTGGTTCAGGAATATCCTCTAAACGGTCTCCCATGGTGTGTGAATCAATGTGTGAATAGTCCACCTGGACTATCTAGGTCTCTCTCCCAAAGGAGGAGGAGAAGTAGAAGGTGGAAGTCCTGCTAAACGAAGAGAATGGTGAGGAACCGCACTCGAATCCACAATGACTCAAAAAATAGCAAAGAATCTCTATTTACGTAAACCCTAGACCAACTATCATGCACAGAGAAATCACTAATAAAATCTAAAGCCAAATGCAAGCAAACAAGGGCTGGATAAGTGAGCTCCCGAATGAAGCAGGTATGTCTCACCTAGGAGAGGCTTGAGACTCCCATACACAACAAACGGAGGTACGTAACCAATTATTGTGGCCCTCAGCTTCAACACGTAAAGCGACTGTGCTGTCCAACCCCAACCTAGCCAGGACACCTGCAGAATAACCCCTGCAAATTACCCCCTCGATATCTTAGGTAAGGCCACTAAGGTCACCTCAATATAATCAATGCTCAGGCGGACAATCGGAGGCGGGATTGACCGTATGGGCAGGGTAGCAAAGCCTGAAACTCTCGAAAGAGCCCCCAGATATGAATACAATCCTGGAAATATCTCCGGTGCTACTCAGTTATGACTAGGGGTCATCCCAATCAATAACTACTCACACTGCCTCGTGCTTGACTCCCTTTTGAGAGGAGGATCCCGAGAAACACTGGTTATATCAAGGATTTCACACACTCACTTGGAAAGACACCTAGATATTGTTGTTTAGTGATATTGGAGAATTGACTTACAATGAACTATTCCAAGATCCTAAAACCTAAGCTTGTTGGTGCACCCTAGAAAAGAAAAGAGTGTAATTCATTTTATTTAGCATTACTCAAAAAAGGGATATGATCATGCAACTAATGGTGTTATGATGCAACATGAAGTAAAATGCACACCTAACAATCAATGCAAATGCATTGTGTCCATGAAAACAGGGCATGCTACTATGTGAAATGCACAATTTTTCTTCAAATGATGAATGCAAAATTTTTTATATGAAGTCCTAACTAGTACTCCAAAGCAAATCTAATGCAAGTACAGTGCAAAGTGCAAAATGCAATGCATGATGATAAGCAAATGTTTTTGGATTTTTTGAAAATAACAGAGATGCAAAAAGCAAAAGAATGATTCTACGACCCCTAGACTCTGCAAGCATACCCAAACAGCACTCAAGCAAAGTTCTAAGGTAAAAGAACTCTAATGCACTAATCTCAAAAAAAATATCGAAAATGCCATGATAAGAACCTTCTTAAAAATAACAATGTAGCCTAAAAAAACCGTTTTTGGTCAGAAACAAAGGTCTAAGCAGACCCAGGCAGTGCCAAAGGAGACTCAGCAAATATTAGAATTCACCCAGTAACCAACTATCTTCCCCAAAAAGGAAAAATCAAGGGCATATGCGACTGTTCGCAGTAAACCCGCGTGTATACGCGAAAATCGCAGGGGAAACTGCGTGTATACATGAATGTAAGTCAAAAAATCATGTACAAGAACAAAGGTGCATAAAATCAAGGAAAATAACATGCCCCCATACTTGACACAGAAACAAGAGAGAAAGAGCAATTCAAATTCATTGAATGCCGAGAAAACAACCCCCAAAGGACAACTACTAGGAACTCCCTAGCGGATTCTCCAATTCTATTACGAAGAGAAATTCCTATGGCTTGGGGTACCACAACAGACAGCTTGAATCCAGAAATCAATCCTTTCCAATATGCAATAGAAATTAAATGTCTAACACTAAAGGATCAGACCTCGTACCTTATTCTGAATGGTTGAAGTAGATCCCCATTGAGCTTTCCAATCTTCAGCTTGAATTGATCTGTTACTTCCTCAACAACAAGTAAACAATACAAGCATTCTATATATCGTGGTGTTAGATCTATTCTAGCATATATAATCAATAATGTACAAGCATTTGACATAATCCCATGGATAAAACATTCATTCAAACACACAATATTGGACAGGAAAAGATATTTCTATTAATATGAATCAGAGATTACAAAATACAACCTCTGACGGCACGTCTGCGAACTGGAGAAATTGAATCCCCCACTTGGGCCTCCACCACCTCAATCCTCGATCTCCCGATAGCAAGTTCACAAGCAAAAGGCAAGCTTGGGAAGAACACACTAGTGCTCCAAGGGACAAAGGGATGCAGACTCAAGCATAAGTTTCGGCAACAATGGACTATAGTTTCTTTTCTCTCAATTCTCTCTTATGCCTTCAATGTACAAAGGGGTTCCTCATATAGCTTTTCAAAGGGGTAATGAAAGGTCGAATCCAAGCGATCTCAAGGCATAGGGAAGGCCAGGGGTCAAATGAGTCAGATCCATGTCAAGGAAAACTCCAAAAGGATTTGGATTATGCACACATCCCAATGTACGCGGTTTTAGTGGTCAAACCCATGTATATATGTGCTTATAGGTTTAAAAGTCACATATATCATTTTTCATATGTTTTTAGGGATGATCATGGAAACATCAAAGGACAAAAAGTGGTCCATAGGGTCTAAGGAGTCTACAGCGGGACAGGGGAAGGCCATACAAAATGGGATTCACCTAGAGTGGTGAAATCCACTAGAACAATCATGTAATTTTATGTCAGACAATATCATAGAATGAAGAGTTCACATCTCTCATATATAAAAAATTCGAATTAAATTTTTGAATATAAGTTTCTAGGTAGATAGTTATTACACTATTTAATGCTAAGTCGGTACATTCATAGAAAAGCATTTTTAGTATGTCTATATGAAGAAGAAGAAGATTGTAAATTGATAAACATAGAGAGAGGAAGAGAAGTGTGTAAGTGTGTAGAGAAGAAGAAGGAAAAACTCTGTGAAGAGTTTGATGCTCAAGCTTCTATTTTTTGGAATGTGTTGAGAGCCAAGGCTCTGTAAAAGGTGAACCATCCTTGTAAATTTCTAAGTTTGTATTTGTGGCAATAGTTCTTTGGTATGTCATGAATATATATATAGATAGATAGATAGATTATGGTTATATGCCATATTTATTTATGTCACACATATTCTTCATATTTACTTGATTAAATGTTGGTTACATTTACCATTTAGTGAAAGACACAAAGAATTCGTAAATATTTCACCATGTAAATGTTTGAGTTTTTATCCATAGAATGCTCGACACAAGTTGTGCTTAGTATTTGGTTATATGATATTGTGAGTCAGATGCAATATATTTGTTTTGTAGTTTATCCCAAGTTAGCATTTGTGAAACATGTTTTTCATATTATAAGTCTTTAGACTAAGAAATATAGTTTTTTTTATTAAGTTCAACTAAAAGTGATCTGGTCGAAGTGGGTGTTGGTTGCAACCAAAAGTGTGTCATGGTAAAAGATGGTCAAATTCAAGTGGGTTTATGTCAAGGTAAAAGTGAAAATTTCATAAAAAGTGTCTCCACCAAAAATTTAAAGTTGAGTCCTGCCATAGAGAAGTTAGTCTCAGTAAAACTATGTCGAAGTAAAACTATGTCGCACTAAATCCGCGTTGCAGTATATTTTGGTTGCAATTATTTTGGTCATAAGTAATTTCATTAAAGTAAAAAGGTGGATTTTCCAAGGTAGTGTGTCATAGCCCTAAAAGTCAAAATAAAAAGAAACAGATGGAGAAGCCACATGAGGTGTTATCGTTCTCTTTGTCGAACTAAATGATGAATGTTATCATGCTTTTCTTGCACTGGTGTTTCTTTTTTTTGCATTTCAATGTTGTCAAACTTGAACTGATCATGGACCAAGTAAATTAGATTTTATTCCCCGAAGAAATCCTAAAAATAAGTTAATAATCTCTTCATACCTGAAATTGATAATCTAAGATGATGCCCCGCTTCGCTATAGATCCATTTGGTGGTAAAAAAATTACAATTGTAGAAATAATAGATCAATGCTATGTGCAATGATGCTAAGAAGAAGCACAAGAAATAGATCTTGCTACTAAGAATTCTCACAAGCATACACAGGAAAATAAGAGAGAAGAAAAAAGACTGAATCACATGAATGAAGAGATTAATATTGGTGTGTATCCTTCCATTGAATAATTATGAATAATAGAGTACATAAATATGTCTTCCCTCATGGGAAAGTCGAATTGTATGGAAACAACTCATAAAGCTCAAAAAGGCTGACTTACCCAAATATAGCAAACCCCCATAGGTGGATAAAGTACTTGCTAAATCTATCAAGGACCTCACGAGTTGGAAAAAGCATGAGTGAATTGTCAAGGAGATGGAAATAACATGCTAATCCTAGAAAATGGAGAAAAACTAATGGAGGATGGGTTGGAAACAAAAGCTCCTAGTTTCCTAGTTGACTAGCTTTTATCTTATCCATAGAAAAGCAGAAAAAGCAGAAAAGAGCAGAATCTGCTATAAGGTCCTGCATACTAATTCTAGATGAACCCAGAATTAGAAATAACTCATTCCTAGGATATAGATGGCATGCATTGACTTTAAGGTGCCACCTAATTAAGCTAGTGGGTGAATAATTAATCAAATAATGATTAATTATTTTATCCTAAGTTGTGAGTGGGTTTAATATATTCCCACAACAATGCTAAACTTATATTGCAAAATTTGCGGTTCCTAGCTCTCTAGTGGAGCAAGAAGGTCTTAAATATCTCCTTGGATGAAATATCTATGTATATCTCAACTTCAAGAAGATGGATAGCATGGCGTAAGTTACAAATAAACTTCATGTTGGGAATAATAAGAGAATTGTATATAAAAGTTTGCTAGAAAACTAGTCTTCAGCTATTGAGAAATACTTGTGTAAAGTAAATTAAATAAATTTATGGTTTGACATAGAAATGTGTTGAATATTAGGATATTGGAGCTCTTTTTGGGGCTATGAATGGTACAAAAATTATTTTGACTTAGATAATAAAATGAAATATAATAACCTAGTGGGATAGCTCAAGCGATTGAGTGTTGTAAGTTGTGAGCATAAGGTCTCGGGGTCAAATCCATTGATGGATATACATTGATATATAAGAACCTTACTTAATGTCCCTATTGGGTTAGCTTCGTAATCAGAGTTAACAAGCTACGGACCCTTCAAGTGTTCCCTCTGTTATTTCTTCACATGGGCATAGTAGCCCCACTGGGGGTTTGTGAACCACAACAGTACCTCAATTTCTCTTATCAATTCACCCAATCTATCTCCAAATTATGTTATCTCTCTATCTAGTCGAATTTGCTCAAATCCTTCCCTAATCATAGATTATCCAAATTCTCTAATCTCTTCTTCCAATCAATCTTGTAATCGAGGCTCTTCATTAGCTTCCCCTGAAATTTCTTTGTTTTCTCTTCTTTGATCTTCCAATCCATTTTCAAATTGAGAAAAAGGAAGAGCAGTCACACTCAAAATTCTACCACTGCTCCTTAGACTTGTTGTTGTTGATCTTCTGCGGTTGATCCTTTGATAAGTTGAAGTAGAAGTAGAGCTACTAGTTTCTTGACAATCACCTCCTCCCGCAAGTTGTTTTCATCCGTCCATGTCTGTATTCTACAGTTTCACTAACCCCAATTGCAACTGCAACATTTAATTATTGAATAATAGGTAAACTAAATTTGCTAGAAAAAAAAGCGCATGCCTTCACCTTTATAGTAGTCCATACTAATTTAACCAAGCCGACTCCATTCTCACCTCGTCGTGTTGGTTTTTTTAATAGGTATTCGAATGGTAAAACTATATGTTTCATGTTTAAATTTGGATGGGTAATAGGTATTTGAATTGTAAAACAATGTGTTTCATGTTTAAATTTGGATGGGTGTCTAGTAAGAGGGAAGGTATTTGACTTTTTAAAATTGCATTCTTTGTTAAATTTGGATGGTTTGGTGTTTCTTTACCCCTTTCTTGCACTAGTGAGGAAGCAATAAATAAGTAGCAATGTGCATGTGTGCATGGCACCTATTACATAGTCATCCATAATATAGCATGTAGAAGTAGCTATCCAGAAAACATATGATATAAATGATAGAAGACACTTTAGGTGCATATTATCTGCCAAAAAAAATAGCCATGCATGGTACAAGACAGTTATACCACATAGTGGCCAAAATGTAGATGAAATAAAAATTCAAAACCACTGGAGAGATCGATTGAAAACCCCTTTTTCATGTACATATATCTCTTACTATAATGGAATGGTGTTATATGTTTTGAAATCCCCATGAACGCTTATTTTGAAAGGTCGAGAATAAGGAAGAGTCTAATAGAAAAAAAAGAGACCAGCGTAGTGGGACTAGCTTTAATCACCCTCCTCACAAAAAAAATGGATGTAGCTGAATAACATCATTGTGTTGATTTGCATTCTGATGCATATTCATTATGGAATAATTTATTCTCTTAGTTATTTGCACTTAGGTCCCATTAGGTGCCATTGAGAGAGCCCTCACGGAATTTGCAATCTTCGAGATGCTTTTCTCCATCTTCAGCTATCATTTGAAAAATTGGTCGTCGAGATGCAAGTACCCCATTTCATCATGAAACTGAAAAGATTTCATAGCTCTATATCACCACGTCAACCTACATATATTGCCTAGGTATTTTTAACATCGATAGATAATGGAGTATCCTCCACGACCTTGAATTCTATAATCAGTCATGTAGGTTATCCTTTGATGTAATAAGTCCTAGAGAAGCTCATAGGTTATCCTTGGATGTAATTAGTACTAATAATTTTCTATTATAGATGTATAATATCTCACATGGGAAATGAGACAGGCTGTCCGAGCAGGAAAAATCCTAGTGAAGTAGGATGCTCAGACGTAATCAGTCTTGTAGGTTGTCCTCGGATGTAATTAGTCCTAGTGAATCTTGCAGGTTATCCTTGGATGTAATCAGTCCCGAGATAGGTTATCTGAATGTAAATATGAGCCTTGCTATGGTACGCAGGTTATTCGGATGCAATAACTCTTGTGGGTTTCCTAAGTGTAAAAGGATTGCTAACATGGTAAGTAGATTGCTCGTATGTAATACACCCTGAAGGTTGTATGAACGAAAAAGATCATGGACATAGGTTGTTCATATGTAATAAGTCCTTGAGGTTGACCTAGAACATAAAAGTCCTCAAGTAGCAGGTTGTTTGGTCATAATAAGTCCTTACATATATATCTATATTTGTGTGTGTTCCCATGTTGAGACTATAAGGTCACGAAGCACATGAGGTGCACCTAGGCAGTTCTCCTTTATTGGTAGAACACAGGTTGACCATGGTTTCTCTATATGATCTGTTTTCTTTTCTGCATGACAAAATAGACAATCTAGATATGATGAGATGAAGGTAGAAGACGCAGGTTATTGTCATGGAAATTTAAAGAGGGTCTTACACATTCCCTACATGATAGCTTGCTCTATACATAATGAATACCTAGTTGAGGACTAGGCCTACATCCATCATGAAAAAGGGTTGCCTCTATAAAAAATTCCAATGATAGCTAGTATTGTTCAATGATCAATAATCAAATTGTTGGATTTTACTTGTTGGCTATCTGGGCAGACCCGGGTTTACTAATATAAATATACCAACAATACCCCTAGCTCACTGGCCCTTTTGGCGATAGACCGCAAAACAGCCTGAAGTCTCACCCGAAGTGATCTTATGGGTTGGCCGAAGACTCAGGTGTCCTCAACCAGGTTCTGTAGCATCCTGGGGTCTCGCTGTTTCTCTTAGCCAGCGAGATCTCTCTGCGATGCGTGGTTCTCTCTTACTCGCTGGTTCTGATAGGGGAAGGACTCCTATCGCATCGTAGTGACTCGGACGATGTGCATCTCTCCCTTTCGCTTAACCCACTAGCTGCGATATCTCACACCGCAGCTCCTTTGACGGTGCGATATCGCCTACTGTCAACGCGATATCTTCTATAGTACGGCCCACTGCGACCCTCACAGTCCAAAGGCTATCTCACTAGGTGAAATGAATTGGCTAACTTTCAACAAGATATTAAACACTCTGACTTAAACTTCCACAGTTCAACACACTCTACCTCAACTATACTTAACTGGCCGAATAAGTATACCGGGCACACTTTAACAGAATGACTTATTACTGTGTGAAACAAGCACTGATAAACTCATATGCATACGCTTGATACATGTAAATCCACCTTTAA
The DNA here is from genome assembly GCA_001517045.1 of Pseudotsuga menziesii. Taxonomy (NCBI): domain Eukaryota; kingdom Viridiplantae; phylum Streptophyta; class Pinopsida; order Pinales; family Pinaceae; genus Pseudotsuga; species Pseudotsuga menziesii. Next base: position 966,071 of record LPNX010416963.1, read on the forward strand.
CCTTCTATAATGCTATAACTGAATGAGGACATACAGACATTTACTAACTGATATACAACATTCATGTAACAGATAACAGATATCAACTAAGTAAAGCACAATCACATGAAATAATCACATAACACACTAGTTTTACGTGGTTCACTTCCAGGGTAGAAGCTACGTCCACAGAATTGTGTTTATTATATCTTGAGAGAGTACACAGTTCTGCTGCAACCTTTTGTGCAGCTAGAGATCTTCTGGGTAACTCCGCACTCACTGCTGGGAGCCCTTCTCTCCTAGATCTATTCTCGTCTCTATATTGCCTTCTTACAATATTCTCTCTCTCTCTCTCTCTCTCTCTCTCTCTCTCTCTGTCAATCCCTGCGGATTGTTACATATATACTCCTGGAATTGACTACTAGTTATAGTAAGGTAACTATGGACTGAATAGTAGAACCAGAGCTCGACTCTATTACAATACAAAATAACTATGAGCTAACAGACTACTAGACTCTTAGACGGGCTAACTGTCTGAATAGCTACAGGTTATCCAACTAGCTAAATAGCTAATGAGCTAACTGACTAACTAGCTAACCTTTTACAATACAGTTTACATCCATTTATAGGCGGCCCGAAGGTCTCGCCTTTATAACACTGTGGGCCTCTCCCAACATTAACCCAAAAACCCTAACTGTGACAGTCAGTCTATCTGTACTCAAGCTACCACTTTCCATCATACCACAGCTTCCTACAGTCTTCCACGCTTCTCGGCGCTGATCGTGGGTACTGGGCGCCACTTCCTTTTTTGTTCTTTGTCTTCAATACCTTGGCCTCATTGCCCCTTTTCCTTTATGAGGGTAGCTGAGCCCTCCTGTCTTCCGCTGCTTCCTTGAATGCAGTGGGTGAGCTATCTCTTCTTAACCATTGCCTTTAGTGCAGTGGGTGAGCTCTCTCCTCTTGGCCGCCCAAGTAATGTCTTCTCTTGACTTCCCTGTCTCGACATGGCAACTTTTCGTGTAGCTGCGGGACCCTACTCCAACAGTCCCCTAACACTTACTTGTGGCTCGTCCTCGAGCCACTAACAGCTGGCTTCTCTTGTTTTATTTTCTCCTTGGCTTCCTGTGAAGTCTTTGTAAGTTTCTGTCGAAGTCCTACGACTTATTTCTCCATAGTTTCTATAACTTAGTTCATTGGTCCCTCTTATCTTTCCTTCTCTTATTGTCATGCTCTCGCTATTGTTGCTTGCGAGACCTGATATACTTTAAAGCTGTATATAGGTCATTTCATGGATGAGCAGCTCTTTGAAGGATCTTTAGCTTTTGAGAATCCTTCCATAGATATCCTTTCCTCTTTATCTGGGTTAGAAATTTTATCACAAGGAAAATAGAAATCTGTATCTTCCAACCTTCTCAAACAGTTCATTTAGTCTGGATCCTTTCGTACAAACTATACAGGCCTTGAATTCCATTCTGACAACCTTCATTCCTTTCCGTTTTCCTTTTGTTTTTTTGTGTCTCGGATGCCTGTTTCTTGGTCCTTTTTTTTTCTTCCGTGAGATCTTCTGGGAAAATCCACGTGCACAGCCATTCGAGTTGGATTTCTCTTTCTGTTTCTCACTTTTACTTTCCTCCTTTTCCTTTTTCGCTGTTCTAGGCTGGACTCGTCTACTGTCTGAGCTTAACTCCTCATCCTTGGTGGTTTTCTGACCTATGATGAACTTGGTTTCATACCCTTTAGTGGTGTCATCACAGCAGCTGCAAGACCTCCACGCTCGAATCGTCTCAAAATGTCTTCTAAAGGTTCCTCCTCGGACAGAACCCACTCAGTGCAATACTCTGGATTGGCAATGGCTGCGAAATTGGAAACGCTCACACTCTATAACTGGGATATCTCTGCACAAGGGAAGCTCTGCAACTTTCTCTATAACTCTCTGAAATTGCCAAAGTAACCCTTCCATATGGATGATCTCTATTTTTATAGCAAAGGTGATAATCTGTGACTCAACGGTCCTGTAGACTAGACCCATCGGCAGTATTAATTACATGGACAAGACAACACTTGTCGTTTCGATCCGCATTAATTGCTGAAATCTGATCAGATTTCTCTCGAAGCGTGTGTGCAGGAGCCAGTCTTGTCGAAGATTTTACCAAATCTATAAAAATCATTATATTGTTGCCAAATCTAGGGCAACGGATACCTGTCGTATCCGATATTAACTGCTTGTCAGAGGGAGAAGTGACTGGCCCTCTGTCCTTTTTCAAAACTGGGTACATGGCACAGGGAAACATCACGTTTCCGTGATGACACAGTGCATCATCTGCACAAAACAAACTTAACAGTTTTTTTTCCTTTTCCTGCCGGTGTAGACTAACTACCGGTGCGATGCCTCCTTTCAACTACACTGGAAATCTACACTCTCATAACTATCTGAGTTAAGGCTGGGATGTGGAGTGGCTAGCACTATAAAGCTTAAGCCTACTACCATTAATGAAAGTGGGAAGAAGCTCCCCGTTCAGTTTGCTGAGCTGAGCGGCACATCCATCTGTAACTTGTTAAATATAGTATGGCCCCAACCAATGCATCTTGAATTTTCCTGGAAACTTGACAAACTTACTGTCGTAGAGGAGGACTAGGTCTCCTATCTGAAAAATCTTGTTATTTACATGCCTGTCATGCCAAGCTTTCTCTCATGCCTTCTGCACTTTCTGATGGAATCCTGCGATGAACCTGTCTTCCTCTAAGGCAAGCAGTTGCGCTAGCCTTTTATTCACCGTATTTGTGTCTATCATCTCGGTGATCTGAGTAATTCTTAGACTGGGCATAATATACTCCATGGGCATAACAACCTCTTGTCCATACACCAAGCTGAAAGGTGTATGTCCTGTGAGTTTCTTGCATTTCGTCCTATAAGCCCATAACACAGCATTAACCCTAAGTTCCGAATCATTTCTTTGGCTATTGCACATCTTAGTAAGAGCATTTTCTAAAATCTTGTTAAATGCCTCCACCGTACCATTAGCTTGTGGGTGGTAGGGAGTGCTCTTATGGTGCTGTATCTGGAATTCCTCCGTCAAGGCCTCAATAGTGTGGTTCAAGAAATGGGTGCCTTGATTGCTCATCAAAATTACTAGACATCCAAATCTACTAATGATGTTCTCAAAGAGGAACTATGTAGCTATAGCAGCATCACAATTCCTTACTGCTTTAGCCTCCACCCATGTGGTGAGGTATTATGTTCCTGTGATGATATATCTCAGGCCAGTTCGTTTTCCTGGTGGGTTGATAGGACCCACAAAATTGATAGCCCATTTTTCAAATGCACACAGCATAATCTATGGTCGCAGCGGCATTTCATCTCTCCAGGAAGGTTTTCCTACCCTCTGGAAGATATCGCAGCATTTGCAAAATTCCTTAGTATCCTTATGCAAAGTAGGCCACCATAATCCCGCGGTCAGGATTTTCTATGCAGTCGGATTTCCTGTGAAATGACCTCCTGCGGTACCGGAATGTACTTCTCTGATAATGGACTCTTTGTCGTGTGGCATGACGCATTTGTGCAGGAATTCGTCTGGACCTAAATTATATAATTGTCCCACAATCAAAGTGAAGTTTGCTGCTTTGACAGCTAGCTGTTTCTTTTGCTGCTTGGTAAACTCAACAGGTGCCCATCCTGTAGTGAGAAAGTGAATAATATTAGCATAGTACTCGTCTTCGATCTGAATAGAAAACAACTGCGCATCGGGCAAGTTGTCCTCTAGGTTACTTGGCTCTTCTCCTAAGTCTATTCGTGATAGACGATCTGGTCCAGCATTTAATTTCCTTGGTTTGACAATAATTTCAAAATCACACTCCTGAAATAGGAGTAACCATTTGCAGATTCGTCCCCGTAACACTGGCTTATTGACCAAGTACTTCAAAGTGGAGTGGTCAATGAACATCTTGAATGAGGCACCTAGCAAGTAGTGCCTGAATTTCTGTAGAGCATACACCATGGCTAATCCTTCTCTTTCCATAGTGGTGTAGTTCTTTTTTGTGGTGGATAGTTTTCTGCTCGAGTATGCGATAGGGTGATCGATACCTCCTTCTCCTGGCTCGGTTAAGACAATCCCCAGTGCAATGCCAGATGCATCCACATGTACATGAAATGGCTTGGTCTAGTCTGGGAATACTAAGATGGGTGCTTTAACCATCTTCTCTTTAAGAGTGTCTAGAATTTTCTGGCATTCCTCATTCCATAGGAATTTCATGTCTTTCTTTAACAGCTTTTCCATAGGTGCTGTGATCTTTGCATAACCTTTGATAAATTTTCTATAGTACCCGGTATGACCGAGCACTATCCTCAACTGCTTGACTGAGTTGGGTGCTGGAAGATTTATGATGATGGCAATCTTTGCAGGATCTACCATCAAGCCTTGTCTACAAACAATATGACCCAACAAAATACCAAATGGCGCATAGAATATGCATTTCTTTAAGTTTAGAGAAATCTGGTATTACCTACATTTCTCTAACATCAGTCTTAAATCACCTATATGTTTGTTGATTAATCCAAATACAGTCCAGTCGTCAAAATAGACTTCTAATAATTTATGGATGTATTCTTTAAATACAGCAACTACTACTCTTGAAAAGATAGCTGGTGCATTTTTAATACCAAAGGGAATTACCGTATACTGGAACGAGCCCCATTTTGTCGCAAAAGTGGTCTTAGATCGATATTCTGGATGGATTCTGATCTGGTGATAGCCTGAAAAGCCATCGGTGAAGGAGTAGACCTCCTGTCCTCCCACATTGTCTAGAACTTCATCAGTAAAAGGTGTCGAAAATGGGTCATGAAGTGATGCATCGTTGAGTTTGCGCAAATCGACACAGATTATGATTTCTCCTTTGGTTTTCTTCTCTTGCACAACCATGGGACTAACCCATTCGCTTTCTTCCACTGGATCAATGATGCCTACTGCTAGCATCTTATCGATCTCATCCTTAACTTTTTATTTATGCCGAGGATTTAATCTGTATGGACGCTGCTTAACTGGTCTAGCATCCTCTTTCAATGGTATCCTCATTACTCCCAAGTCTCCAACTATTCCCTTCATCTCTGTGAACTTAGTGGGGAATAAGTATTGATAGTCATGTAACAGATCTGCAATGTGTCCTACCGTTTCATCATTCCAATAGTCTCCAATGGATGCAAAATTTGGTTCTGTGTCTATGACAATGTTGATCTTCTTAATCTTGATAGGCTCCATGATAGCTGGAGTCTCTAGCTTCGGTCCATCAACATCGCAAGTCCCTTATGACTCTGGGATGTTGATGTTGCGAGGATCCTCACCCTCCTCCTCTGGTTCTTCTGCAACGTCATAACACTCTAGCACCTGGTCCAATTCAACAGCCCAATCAGGTTGAGCTGACACTGATAGGGTACAGTCCTTAAAGATCTTAATCTTTATAACGTCTAAAGCATGATTAATGCTTGGGTACTCAAATTCAAAAGCAAAAGTGAGTTCAAAGCTGTGTATCATAAGTGGCCATGTAGTTATTCCTCTGCGCAACTCGGTTTCAGTATACCGATTCTTTGGAATTTGATCAAAAGTGTGAATGAATCGGTGAACCCATTCATCCTCAGGAATGTCCGACCAATCTTGTTCACAACTCTGAATGTGTGACCTGGGGTCACTTTCTCCTTTATATTTCTTCTGTAGACACTCTTTGTTATTAGAAAACCTGATCGCCATCAATCTCTTGAAGTCGTCCCATGACGCGATATGTTTCTTGTGTGCATGCCACCATCTTGCAGGTGTGGCTCTTATTGCAAGGTCAATCGCTGACATCCTCTTCTCTTGAGGAATTTCTTGTTCAAACTGGTATAAAAATGTGTTGACATCCGCTAATCCATCAAACGACAGAATATCCTTAAGATTTGATTCGATCCATCGCAGTGACTTAGTCAGATATGCACATATGTGAGCTGAGACTTCATAAAGTTTGTTCTGCCAGTTCTCTAGACCAACATCCGAATCCGATGTGCATGAGTTGTCGCATCGCCAACTGATATTTCCTTCTGTAGTTGGGTTGATGTAGTCACTCTGATTGGCGGTCATCTAATAGAGGCTCTCCATATTATGTGCCTCATCCTCTGCTTGGATAGGTTTAATATATCTAGGACCCTAAAAAGGATCCAACGGTGCGATGACTCGGATCTGTGTATCCTCAAAGGTCATTTGTCTTTTCTTTAAATCGATAACAGCCATTTTATCGATTGCCCAATCAATACCTAGTAGAGCTGGATACGGTCTACTATCGCCAATGATTTCTATAGCTTCAAAGTCTGCAAAATGACGAACTCCGTCAATGTCAACTGGCACTTGTGGTAATCGACCCAGTGGTGATACCCTCTGTTGATTGGCTAGTCGCATATGGATAGGCGATCTGGTTAACTTGGGGCTACCCATCTGTTCCCATGTCTGTTTAGTTAGAACATTTACCTCTGATCCTAAGTCTAGGATTACCTCATCCATTTCAAATTCTCCAACTTGTGCTGTGAGTCGCATCTCTCTTCCTGTTCTTGTATGGCCCATAATATTATGGACATCACACTACGCACTGCTTACGGAAGAAGATGGCGGATACTGATCTATGATGCACTGAAGCTCTCTGATAGCTTTCTCATTTCTTACGAGTTTTAAGCAACTCTGCAGGAAGGATTGTACACTTCCTATCGAATCATCCTCATCGCATCTTCCCGATGTGGTATCCTACGATGTCTCCACAGGACAAAGGTCACAAGGTGTTTGTTGCGGTACGCCCCTAAACGGTTGTACCTGGGGTCCTGCTTGTATAGGTTCATTAAAGAAAGTTTTAGCTTCCTAAGATGTTTCTTTATTCTTCTGCAGGTCGAGCGGTGTTGATTTATTAGTATCTTTGCACACCCACTCCAGTCCTGTGTTCTCTTCAGTATCCTACGGTGTCCCGCTAGTGGAAGCACCGCTGCGAGTCATAATGTTTACTCTTGGTTCTGGCTCTTTCTGCTCAGCAGCGATAAGCTGAATGTTCTGGTGTACTGCTGGCTTAGGTTCCCTGATATTGGCTATCAAGGTAGGACATTATTCTATAGCGTGATCATAAGATTTGCAATAATTACATGTTGTAGTAGGGCTCTGACAGTCCCTAGCATAATGTCCTACAACTACATAGTTGTAACAAGTAATCGGTCCATGGCCATGGCCAAAGCCTTCACCACGGCCAAAGCCTCCTCCATGGCCTCATCCTCTGAATCCTCCTCCACGGCCTATAGGAGCCGGTTCATGTTGTTGTCCTACTGCTGGACCCGGTGTCTCTGATTGGACTCTGTACAAGTCATGTTTTCTATCGACCATGAGATCGTAGGCTCTACAGGTATGTTCATCGTGTCCTACTGACTTACAGAAGATACAGTATAAGTTCTTAGGTGTCTGTACATACTTCTGAAGTAAAGGGCATTGTTGAGGTGGATGTCCTCTTATTCTGCATAGTTCACACAATGGCCCTTGAGTTTGTGCTAAGGGGTTAGGAGCCCCACTTGCTAAGTATTCAACAAATACTGGACAGTTATCTTTAGTATGGCCTTGTGCTTCACACTTTATACACCATATGTCTTGTGCAATCTCTTTTCCTTTTCTAATCTCATGCATCTGTAACGTGAGATTTGCTAACTGGTTTTGCAGGTTTGTCATACCTGTACTGGTCTTAGCTAGAGGTGATGCCTCTAGTTTCATTTCCATCTCCAACGCTTCATCCTTTGTACGGAGTCTCTGCTGCATCAGTGGATGTCTAATATGCAGGAGCAGTGCTACGATGAACCATTCCTTATGCTGCTATGGAGCAAACTCAAAGCTAACTTGGTCTATGAGAGCTTTGAATTTCTGATCAAAGTCCCATACTAACTCTGTAGGTAACTGTTTAATGTCTTTGAGCTCTGTGATACATTGCAATTCGGACTTGGGCTTCTTAAATTCTTTAATCATGGCAGTCCGGACCTGTATAAGTGTTCTGGGTATCGCTGAGGTATTTTTCATATACCATGTTAAGGCTCATTCCCTAAGTGTGGTGACCAACTGTACAAGTTTAATATTATCATCATGGATTCCTTTAATGGTCCACACGGCTTCACATAGAAACCAGTGTTGCTCTGGGTCTTCTGCCCCTGTACCCTTAAAGGTAGGTAACTTCATGTCATCCTCCATTCTATTTCTACATGGTGGATGTTGATTTGATATGTTACTACCACTTGGTGGTGTAGATGTAGGTGATGTAGCAGTAGTATGTGCTGTGGGTGAGCTACTAGATGGAGTTCCTACGGGATTGTTCTGAGTCCCGGTTGTTTTCTGTGGGTTATAAGGGTGGTAAGGGATACCCCCTTCTGTTCTTTCTATATTACTATGACTCTGATGTCTAGTATCATCTGAACTATTTTCAAATATGGAAGAGCTGAAATCTACTTTATATTTCTTGCCACTACGTGTACATCCAATATCATCAAAATCACTCTCAAACTCTTGTGACATCACACTTTCTTAGCTTATTGGTCTGAAACTATATCCATTACTACTTTTTCATATAATAACATCTTAATGGACAAGTTTAAATATTTTAGGTACTTACCGCGATATCCTTTGAAGAAGTATCACTCAGCCTCGCTGAAGCTTTTTGTCTGTTCAATTGCAAACTCTGTAACAAATCCTTCTAGCACACTCGCAAGCCAGAAGTGGACTGCTCGTGTAATGGGATTGTCTATTCTCTTCACGGTGTGAATCAGCTCTGGTGTCCACACGATGTTTCTTTTCTTTCTGAATATATTATGATCAGTCAGCTTTGATAACCAGTCGTACAGCTCATTTCCATAGGTCACAAAAAATATCATATGCAGGTCTGTGTAGATATGTTTTTGCAACCAGTCCTCTGTACTCAATCAAGGACTCTTGTTCTCTTGTTCTGCAAACTCTTTCTCCCTAGACCCAACCCACTAATTTAGTTCATCTCTAGTAGGATGCCAACAGAACATTAACTCTGCAATGTGTTCAAAGCCGGCAACGGAACCATTTGTTGTCTATCTGGGCAGACCCGGGTGTACTAATATAAATATACCAACAATACCCCTAGCTCACTGGCCCTTTCGGTGACAGACCACAAAACAGCCTAAAGTCTCACCCGAAGTGATCTTATGGGTTGGCCGAAGACTCAGGTGTCCTCAACCAGGTTCTGTAGCATCCTGGGGTCTCGCTGTTTCTCTTAGCCAATGAGATCTCTCTGCGACGTGCGGTTCTCTCTTACTCGCGGGTTCTAATAGGGGAAGGACTCCTATCGCATTGCAGTGACTCAGACGATGTGCATCTCTCCCTTTCGCTTAACCCACTAGTTGTGATATCTCACACCGCAGCTCCTCTGACGGAGCGATATCCCCTACTGTCAACGCGATATCTTCTATAGTATGGCCCACTGCAACCCTCATGGTCCAAAGGCTATCTCACTAGGTGAAATGAATTGGCTAACTTTCAATAAGATATTAAACACTTTGAATTGAACTTCCACAGTTCAACACACTCTACCTCAACTATACTTAACTGGCCAAATAAGTATACCGAGCACACTTTAACAGAATGACTTATTACTGTGTGAAACAAGCACTGATAAACTCATATGCAGACATTTGATACATGTAAATCCACCTTTAACCTTCTATAATGCTGTAACTGAATGAGGACATACAGACATTTACTAACTAATATACAACATTCATGTAATAGATAACAGATATCAACTAAATAAAGCACAATCACATGAAATAATCACATAACACACTGGTTTTACGTGGTTCACTTCTAGGGTAGAAGCTACGTCCACAGAACTGTGTTTATTATATCTTAAGAGAGTACATAGTTCTGCTGCAACCTATTGTGCAGCTAGAGATCTTCTGGGTAACTCTGCACTCACTATCAGGAGCCCTTCTCTCCTAGATCTCTTCTCGTCTCTATATTTCCTTCTTACAATATTCTCTCTCTCTCTCTCTCTGTCAATCCCTGCGGATTGTTACATATATAATCCTGGAATTGGCTACTGGTTATAGTAAGGCAACTATGGACTGAATAGCAGAACCAGAGCTCGAATCTATTACAATACAAAATAACTGCGAGCTAATAGACTACTGGACTCTCAGACGAGCTAATTGTCTGAATAGCTATAGGTTATCCGACTAGCTAAATAGCTAATAAGCTAACTGACTAACTAGCTAACCTTTTACAATATAGTTTACATCCCTTTATAGGAGGCCCGAAGGTCTCGCCTTTACAACACTGTGGGCCTCTCCCAGCGGTAACCCAAAAACCCTAACTGTGACAGTCTGTCTATCTATACTCGAGCTGCCGCTTTCCGTCACACCATAGCTTCCTATAGTCTTCCACGCTTCCCGGCGCTGATAGTAGGTACTGGGCGCCGCTTCCTTTTCTGTCCTTTGTCTTGAATACCTTGGCCTCATTGCCCCTTTTCCTTTATGACGGTAGCTGAGCCCTCCTATCTTCTGCCACTGCCTTGAATGCATTGGGTGAGCTCTCTCTTCTCGGCCGCTGCCTTTAGTGTAGTGGGTGAGTTCTCTCTTCTTGGCCACCCAGGTACTGTCTTCTCTTGACTTCCCTGTCCCAACGTGGCAGATTTTCCTGTAGCTGCGGGACCCTACTCCAACATTACTATTTTTGTATCTCTCTACCCCTTTCCCTAGCGATAGAAACCTAGGTTCAGTCCCTTCTACTAAGCATATAAAATCCCAAGATATCAGCCTAATAGAGCATATATCAGTCAGCAACACCTATGACATAGATGACGTCTCACCCAAGAGACCTCTCTTTATGGGTAACTACTAGAACCATGTTTCCGCAGTTGTGTGGGAGGGTTTTTAGGTACCTTGGCTCTATGCCAATGCTTCCAATGAAGTCCAGCGGGTGGATTATTTGTCTTTAATGTGCTCCAACAACTAAAATTTGTCCCAACCTTTCTCTAAGCAACTTTAGTAAATAAAAACCAAACATGTGGCATACTCTTAACCAGTAATATAATGCGGCCACCATACAATTATTCATTTGTAAGAAAATATATATTCATTCATTCACTACAATGATCACACATATTTCTAAGCTACTTTCAACATTCACAAATATACACAGAATATAAGGTGGAAACCCATCTAGGAGAAAACCACAAGGTGCTCTTCATCTGGCATGAACAAATAGATGCACCTTTCATCTGTGCACTAAGATACAGACTCTACTCAAGATCTTCTTCTCTAACTTTATATACTTTTCCTCCCTCTCATTCTCTCTTCTCTTCTCTCTTTTCTCTTTTTACTCTACTTCTACTAGTGATACAGACACAACTGGGATCGACTCAACCTTCCCTACTCATTTTTGCACTCATCTATAGTTCATTCACTCTAATGCACTTAGTGATACATAGCCATTTACCAAAACACCTACTTCAATTCTATCTACAGAGTCTTACTAAGATTCTAACCCACATACAACTTGGTTTCCTTCTTTTATATCCCTATTACAGACTCGATACAAATCCCATACGTACTTGATATAGACTCAATACTAACTCGATAAATACTCTATACAAAATCATTACAAACTAATTTTCTATTGCTATCTCAACCAACTTACTATATCCAACCAACATGATGTTTTCCCTATTCTAGTAACACATAACAGGAGGCACTATCGGCCTGACTTACAAAGATGCCTTCATGCATGTGGTTTCTGCTGGCTCCAGTCGAGATCGTACCCATGATTGTTAAGGCTTGTCACTTTCTCAGCATTATGTCTTAGTGTTGTTTTTCATCCATTATGTTATTTGCACACCTTCACCTTGTTGGAATATTTTAATTCCAGTCATAACTTAGGATAACATAATTAATCATTATTTGATTAATTATTCACCCACTAGCTTAATTAGTTGGCATCCACTTGCACATTAAATTCAACACATGCCATCTATATCCTAGGAATTCTTTATTTCTGATTTTGAGCTGATCTTGACCACTTTTTTGCCATCCAGAACTAGTATAGAACACTTTACAGTAGATCCTTCTTTGTTGATCTTTTCCATCTTTTCTATGGATAAGGTAAAGATAGTGAACTAGGAAAATGGGTCCCTTTGTTTCCAAGCCATCCTTCATGACTTTCTCTCCATTTTCTATTATTAGCATGTTTTTTCATCTCCCTTGACAACTCACTCATGCTTTTTCCAATTCATGAGGTCCTTGATAGATTTGGAAAGTGCTTTAACCACCTATGGGGGCTTGCTATATGTTGGCAAGTCAACCTTTTTGAGATTTATGAGTTGTCTCCATACCACTTGATTTTTATATGAAGGATGTACTATTTATGTACACTATTATTCATCATTATTCAATGAAAGGATACACACCAATATTCATCTCTTTACTCATGTGATTCAATCTCTTTTCTTCTCTCTAGTTTTCATGTGTATAATTGTGAGAATTATTAATAGAAAGATCTATTTCATGTGCTTATTCTTAGAATAATTTCTCATAGAATTGATATATTATTTCTACATGGTATCAGCACCGCAAGGTTGATCAAGTTCTACATAGTTGATGAGCGCATCCGGTCTCCTATCCCTCTCTGAGGAAGAGCTTGTCTAGCTTATAAGATTGTCTCCTAGTTTTTTTCTGCAGGTTGCCGAGAGTATCTCCTAGAGCATATCAACAACTTCAATATGGATTCAAAATTTCCTCTACTATCTCCTTTCAGCTATGATGATTGGAAGCCCAATATGAGAGCATACTTGAAGATGTAGTGTATCTTTGATGTCTCCATTGGTGCATTGAGTGAACCTCAGTATTATGAAGAGAAGGTTGTTTGGATAAATAATTGTGATAGAGATTATGGAATTATTTGTTTTGGAATGTTTCCAAATATACATCATCTCATATATTCTGCTGAGTATGCATTTGATCTTTGGAAGAAATTGCACAGAGCTTTTGGTTTGCAGGAAATAGAAGATGAAGCACAGAGCGAACCCAACATCTCCTCTTGTTCTCTCTCTCAAGATTTCTTGGTCTCTACATTCTTTGATGAATTTTAAAATGATGAAGAAGTTTCTCATACAATTTATTTTCTACTACCCTCTTTAATTCAAATGCTTCCTCCTTCAATCAAGAAGCAAATATTGAAGAGCCATCTTTTTCTGTGTCTCTTGAAGGTGATTTTTCTTCTTATGATACTAATGATGAAAAAAAGTGACATATAGAGACTCTATTGATATTGATTTTTATCCTATCAACCATTCATTTTTCTCTAAATATCCTATCTTATATTTTGAGATCTATGTGCCAGATCCAGATCCTTCACTTTTTATGCATCATAGTCTTTCCAGTCCTTCATGCTCCAATTTTTTTACTTTTTATGCATCATAGTCTCTCTACTCCTTCATGTAAATACAAGTATGAGTGCAACAAACATCTTTATTTTCATCTTATCTAGACTCTCTTGGCATTCACCTGTCCACTTAAATTTAGTGCCTTTTTTCAATAGTCTCTCCATCGGGGGAGTCACTTGTGCATATCCTTTGATAAACTTTCGATAGTATCCTGTATGTCCAAATGCTGCTCTTAACTGTCTAACTGTGGTAGGTGGTGGTAAGTCAAGGATGATGGCGATTTTGGCTGCATCAACCAAAATTTTGTGATGACAGACCATGTGGCCTAAGAAACCCCCAAAAGGTGCAAAAGAAAATACATTTTATAAATTGAGGGAAATTTCAGACTGGCGATATCGTTCCAGCATCATTCTAAGAATATCTATGTTATCTTTTATAAGACGAAATTCTGTCTGATCATCAAAGTAGACTTCAATAAATTTGTGTATAAAATATTTAAATGGAGCAACTACAATTCTAGAAAATATTCCAGGTGTATTCTTGAGTCCAAATGGCATTACCATGTATTAGTATCATCCCCACTTCGTCACAAACGTAGTCTTTTATCAATCCTCTTTTGCAATTCTTATCTAATGGTAAACCGAGAATCCATCTGTAAATGAATACATTTCTTTTCCTCCAACATTTTCTAATACTTCATCTGTGAATCTGGTCAGAAATGGATCATGTAAGCATGAATCATTTAATTTTCTGAGATCAACATAAATTCTCACTTCCCTTGAAGTTTCCTTCTCTTGTACGACAATATGTATGATCGATTATGATTCTTCAACTTGTTCTATTAAACCTGCTTCTAACATTTGATCAACTTCAAATTTAACCTTCTCTTTGTAACATGGGTTTAATCTGTATAGTTGTTGTTTGACTAGTTTTGCATCACGCCTAAACGGTGTCTTCATTTCACCGAGGTCCCCAACTATGCCCTTCCATTTGGAAAACTTTGTATGAAATATATCCTAAAATTCATGTAGTAATCCATTGATATTTCCCACGGTATCTTTGTCCCAGTAATATCCAATATTAGCAAACTTCAGATTTTCAATCGACCCAATATTTAATTTCTTAATCTTTAGTGGTTTTAAAGACGGGTCAGTGGTTATAACATCTCCATCCACTGTACGTATATCTTCTGACTCAGGTATATTTATCTCAAGTGGGTCATCATCATTCAGTTCTCTCATGAGATTATAACACTCCATCCAATTGTGTATAGTCATGTTGCATTGATGGAAATTTGTGTCTACAACCAGGATTTCTTCAAATATCTCTTCCTTTATTACCTGTAACACATCGTTGACTTTTGGGTGTTCACTTGGAAACATAAATGTCTGGGTGAAGCTTACAGCTAAGCCTTCCCATTCAATATTTCCTCGTCACAACTCTACTAATGTGTACAACCTTCTAGGTACAATTTCCAAAGTGTAGATAAATCAATGAAACCATTCTTGTCACGGATGTTCTTTCCAATTCCTGCAACAATACTCAATATTTTTCCTAGGATCCATTATTCCTATATATTTCTGATCAGGGCAACTGATCTCTTCTCCAAATATGATCTCCATTAATATACTACATTGTGGACATTTGGAGATAGACTGTTTGTGTGTACCCCACCATCCAGTGGGCATAGCTTTCAACACATAGTCCAAAGCAGACAATCATTGTGAGTCTGTGACTTTTTCTTCAAATTATACCAGAAAGGATGCAAGGTTAGGTAATCCTTCATATCTAGGCACCATGCTTGCTTCAGCTCCTACCCTTTGGAAATATCTTATGATTCTTACACATCTTCACATGGAGACTTCAGTTAGCCTGTTTTGCCAATTTTCTAGGTCAACGCTTGAGTCATACATGCATGAAATTACACTCCACCAACTCAGTTTTCCATCAACTGTTGGATTGATATAGTCTTCCTTTGGAGAAATGATGTTATATAACTGATCTATATGATTGTCTTTCCCTTCACTATGTATAGGCTCCACATATCTATGTCTTTCAAGCAGATGAATTGGCACAACCACTCTTATTTTAGAATTATTCGAATGAAAAAATCCTTTTCTTGAAATTTATAATGGTTTGGTTGTCTATTTCCCAATCAGATCCTAGAAATGCAAGATATTGATTTGTGTCATCGGCAATGTCAACAGCTTTGAAGTTAGCATAAGTTCTTAATCTTTCGACTTCTAGAGGCACTTGAGGTAGTATACCAATTGGTAGAACCTTTGACTAGTTCGTGAACCTTAGTTGAATAGGAGAGCAGTCCAGTCAAAGCTTATTCATGCTATCCCATGTTTGTCTTGTCAATATGTGGAAATCCGAGCACAAATCTAATACGATATAATCCATATCATAATATCTTATCTACGCAGTCATTCGAAGTTCTCTGTCTGTCTTCAATTTTTTCCGATATAATTAACTTGTTTTTTAGGTCACATGTCTTCTGGGGTTTCTTGTATTAGTGTTGTCAGTTCTGTGACAACATATTTATCATTGATTGGTGCTAAACAACTTTTAAAAATTTATTTAATCTTATTAACCTTTTTAATTGGCAGATTCCTGATTAGCTGTTCAAATCATTCGGGAATAGTCTTGACTTGTGCAGATGTTGATGGTTGATTAGCATCAACAAATTGTAGTCGCATCTCCAAAAAGACTTCTTTATCCTTTTGGACATCTAGTGGGGATTTCTTCTGTGACATGGGTCTCACCTACGGTTGTCCTTACTGTATATTTTGGTCTTCTACTATCGCAACACCTCCTCATGTAACAAAAACAATGTGAGGTTATCTCGGTTCAACAGAGATCATCTGAATATTTTGGTTAGGATTCAGATTCAGATTTTGCAGTGAGTTGGAATTAATGATAGTTCTCCCATTCCATTTCACAATAAGTTGTGGACACTATTCAACAGTGCGATCAAATGCTTTAAAATATGTACAATTTTTCATAGGACTTTACATGCTATGCTATTTACACGCTCCACCCGTTATGCTATTTACACGCTCTATTTGCATGCCTTCTTTTGCTGATATTCTATCATACCATCTTGTGTCACATTCTATCCTTCCCTCCTGAATTACTTATCTGCCGCAAATTCCTCTTCCAACAAATTCTCCTCTTCTTCTTCTTCTCTTTTACTTGCTTTGTCACAACATCCTTCCCCTCCTCCTTTATGTTGCTTCCTCAGTCGTAGCTCCTTCCTCTTCTCCTTTATGTTCTTCTCCATACTTAGGAAGAATTCTACATGAATTATTCCCTACTCTCTCTAGTCCTAACAAATAAGATGATGGAAACAATTATGATGATGGCAACAACTATGATCATGACTCTATGAATCTGTGATGAAGACAGGACCAGATGTGTTGATGACTATGGAAGAGAGAGAATACCTTTCTAGTTAAGAGGGAGTGTTTATGTATTTGTAACTTCGGAAGATATTCTGACATATATTATCATAGCATGTTGTTGTACCTCCATTGGAGATGTGTTTACATCCTTTCAGAATGTCTTAATTGTGTCTAGCACTTGAGGTACAACCTCCATTGTAAGTCAGGGAAATAGTCCCTAGTGTAACATCATGTAATGTGTATTTGGAGTCTTTCTAGGATAAGTCAGTCATGTGAGGGAGACGAGATGGCCCCAGTCATGTATTTGGTCAGTCACTTCATTAGTATAAATAGGCGTGCCCTCCCTCATTTATACACACATCACAGTCTCAAGTTCGTAAGAGAGAGAAAGAGAGACAAAGCTAGGAAGAGAGATAGATAGTTGTTGAATAGTTATTCTTACTACTTTTGATCATCTTAGTATTATGGCTTCCCCGGTGAAAATATATGTGTCTTGTGTATCTCTTATATTATGCATCTAGAAGTATTTATTATTTTCTCAATGAAATATCCTAATTAAGCTTATAAGATTTAACAAAAACTGATATATACAGTAGTCCAATAGTGTTTTCAACAATGGAACTTCTCATCACTTGAATGGCCGAAATATGGACTCCATGCCCTTAAGAACCCTCCAAAATAGTGTTGGGAATATCAATTACTCATTGATCCACATATCATATCAGCAAACTCTGTTAGAGTTTGTATCAAGCAAGGTTATGTCAGACAATATGATAGAATGAAGAGTTCATGTCTCTCATATATAAAAAAGTTGAATTAAAATTTTCAATATAAGTTTCTAGGTAGATAGTTATTACATTCTT
>LPNX010416963.1:985608-1001374 GCA_001517045.1 Pseudotsuga menziesii
TGGTGGTAAAAAATTAGAATGTTATGACCACGTCAATGTACATATCACCATGTCCACCTACATATATTGCGTAGGTATTTTTAACATCGATTGATAATGGAGTATCCCCCACGACCTTGACTTCCATAATCGGTTATTTAGGTTGTCCTTGGATGTAATAAGTCCTAACGAAGCTCACAGGTTATCCTTGGATGTAATCAGTACTGATAATTTTCTATTACATATGCATAATATCTCACATGGGAAATGAGACAGGTTGTCCAAGCAGGAAAAATCCTAGTGAAGTAGGATGCTCAGATGTAATCAGTATTGTAGGTTGTCCTTGGATGTAATTAGTCCTAGCAAATCTTGCAGGTTATCCTTGGATGTAATCAATGCCAAGATAGGTTATCTGAATGTAAATATGAGCCTTGTTGTGGTACACAGGTTATTTAGAAGCAATAACTCATGTGGGTTTCCTGAGTGTAAAAGGATTCCTAGCATGGTAAGTAGGTTTCTTGGATGTAATACACACTGAAGGTTTTCTGAATGAAAAACATCATGGACGTAGGTTGTTCAGATGTAATAAGTCCTTGAGGTTGACCTAGAACATAAAACTCCTCAGGTAGCAGGTTGTTTGGTCATAATAAGTCCTTACATATATATCTATATTTGTGTGTGTTTCCATGTTGAGATGATACGGTCATGAAGCACGTGAGGTGCACCTAGGCAGTTTTTCTTGATTGGTAGAATACAGGTTGACCATGGTTGCTCTGTATGATCTATTTTGTTTTGTGCATGTCAAAAGAGGCGATCTTGATATGATGAGATGAAGGTAGAAGACGCAGATTATTGTCATGGAAATGTAAAGAGGGTCTTACACATTCCTTACATGATGGCTTGCTCTATACGTAATGAAGACCTGGTTGAGGACTAGGCCTACATCCATCATGAAAAAAGGTTGGTTCTGTAAAAAATTCCAATGACAACTAGTATTGTTTGATGATCAATAATCAGATTGTTGGCTTTTACTGTTTTTGTATCTTTCTACCCCTTTCCCCATTGATACCGAACCGGTTTCAGTCCCTTCTAATAAGCATAGAAAATCCCAATATATCATCCTAATAGAGAAAATATCAGTCGACAACACCTATGACATAGATGATGTCTCACCCAAGGGACCTCTCTTTATGGGTAACTACTAGAACCATGTTTTCGCAGTTGTGTGGGAGGGTTTTTTAGTACCTTGGCTCTATGCCAAGGCTTCAAATGAAGTCTAGTGGGTGGATTACTTGTCTTTAATGTGCTCCAACAACTAAACTTTGTCATGTTTCCACCTTTCACACACTTGGGTTACGTTGCAGAAATTTTCAAGCCACTCAATGTGTCCTTGGGGGAAAGTCTCGAGTTAAGGCTATCACCTTGTTCTTGACTCCTCCATTTAGGCTCAACTCCTAATGAAGCCAAGGTGGGTAGACCCTATTAAGTTACTAAGGCAAAATTATTTAGTATGGTGATGGTATTAAAGAGTAAGTTTTTTAGGAGTTTCAATTTAACAATTGTAAACAACAAATAACATGATGAGATAATCACAAGTAAGCACGAAAATGACACCCAACCACATATAGATTGAAAGAAATAAATAGTTGACTAGTGCCTTGAAAATGGAGTCGAAAAACAATTAAGAGTGCTTGCAAGTTCTGGAATAAATGTTGTGCAATTTTATCTTGGTTGATTTTAAATTAATGTAAGAAGATGAGTAATTTAACTTAGGTGAGGGGACTCTACATATACCCAAGGGGTACTTGAAGTATGTCCAAAAATAAACCATCACGGCTACTGGAAAGTAATATGTGGGTTGAATGGAGTCTCTGAGGCTATTGTTCGCAATGTACCTAAAGTTGTAACAGAGATCGACGCCCTGAGGTAACTTTTCAGGAGTTCCCGGTTCCTTTGGGTATTTTGCCACCGTAATGGTTTGATCGAGGCATTAGATTTTCACCTGATTGTTAGTTAATTTGGGGCGAGTGAATCCTAATTATTCTAGTCACTCAAATTATTTTGATGCAGCGTGACTAGTCGAACGAACTGCAGCCAAGTACAGAGCATACACACCAGAGTCTTTGTTATTTTTAGTAAATTTGAAAAGAGTTGTTCTTGTTAAAAAGAAAACCCTCCAGGAACATCTTTCAGTCCAAGTGGACCTCAATCAGGGAATCAAGGAGGGGTTGATTTTATTATGATTACTAAAAAAAATGATGATAGCAGATGAAGCATAAATAGATAAGCAAACCACAATTTTCTAATTAGACTACCACGACCCTTTCTTCACCTTTTGATTGAAAAGGAGGCTCATGGGGTAAGTATTAAAATTAATTTGAAACCACTAGATATGGAATATGGAAATGATTATAATTCAAAGTATACTACCTTGCATATTAGAACTAAACTAGATTGAAAAAAGATGAACAAAAAGTAAAAAATGACACAGACGGAAATCCCCCGAGGGGGGTGGTGAATAGGCTCAAAAGAGCCTATTCGAAAAGATTTTTCCTTTTATTAGAAAAAATTACAATATCATAAAACTGAAATTAATCCACTTGGTCCTTATATGGAATGAGACCAAAGGTTTACAAATTGCAAAAATTTGAATTTTTTTGGAAGACGAAGACCCCCTTGGGGTGTTGAATGGTCCAAAAATGATTTCTGGACAATGCCTCCTCCTATTTTCTGTTACACCTACTAAAAAACAGCAATATTATCATATTTAAATATGCCCAAAATTACTTTGAAAGTACTTTTGGATGAACAAATGTTTTACCCAAAAATTCGAAGATAAAACTAGTTTTTAAAGAAGCGGAAAAAGAACCAAGGAAAGCAAGATTTCCTTAGGATATTGGCATGCTTTGGGGGAATCCAATATGGAGCACTCAATTTTTTGAATATAACTTTTTAGATTCTAAGGAAAAAACCATGCATTCAGCAATCTTTAGATCTACTTTCACAGCCTTGAAAAATGACAATTTTCCCTAAAACTAGATCTAGAATGCTTGTAAATTTTCTTTAGGAATGAAATATAGTATTATGAGATTTAAGGAAGAAATATCTATGTCATATGAACTCTAAAATTGATAGATCTAAACAAATTTAAAGCTGCAAAACAAGTAACCGGACTGATTTTGAATAAATTTGAAGGAGGAAGAGGAAAGGAAGAGCGTTTGTTGCCAGGGAATGGATTTGCAAAGAAGACTAGTTAGTGGAATGCCTAGGGACAATGCCTTCACAAAACAGTCAGATGCCCAGTGGAGTCAAGATAGATCCACAGTTCCTACAACCCCTGTTACCTGAAAACTAACAAACAATCCTGCACAAAACCTTATGAGATATGGATAGAAATATATGAAGAAAGAGAAGGATTACATGCAAATAAGCTGATTTAAACATGCATGATCTGAATCTTTAAGCATATATACTATGAGATATTGAAAAACAAGTAATATTACTTGTCCAACTATACTCCTATCTATTCATCTAAATCATTAAGCCAGACAGGATTCAGATGCATAAATTGAGAGAAAGACAACTGTAAAAATCTGCAAGACAATGTTAAATCCACACATATAAAAGCATTACACAGATTTGGCCTCCAAAGCTTCACTTTATTCCAAAAGAAAAAGATATTACATAGTATTACAACAGTAATAGCTCCTCTATCCAACTCCAACTAACTCAGAAAGGAGGCAGCCATGCTTTATTTAAATACAAAATTGAAACCCCGACCCTGAGGGGGCACAAATCCCAAGGAGATAGACCACTGTAGCTGAAGGAGAGTCCATCAATGCCTGATATGAAGCTAAACTAAGCTCTACTGAGTCTGAATGTCATTCAGGGGGCTTATTGAGTTGACACCTCAACCTGTTGACTGAATCATCCACCAAAACTCATCCAAATGAGCCCACATGTGTGGAGGAGAGAGGGAGGGAGAAATTGCCCATAAAGGAAGCTGAAGTTCAACTATGGATCCACCTAGATCAGCTCCTTCAGTCAAGGATTTGTTAGATCTAGTCAATCTAGTGCCGATGAGACTGATTTCAATCAAATCAGTTGAGAATCCATTGATCTAGGATTTTGGATTTGCTCCATTATTCATCAATTTATTAATTAAAATAGTCAATAATTGATTTTTGGGGCTTTTTGACTCGACTGATGGAAAATCACTCAAAATTAGGAAATAGTAGGTCTATAGGTTTATAGGGTGCTCTTAGCTTAAAAATGAGCACCTACATGATTGAAACTATTTATTGAGCCCACTTTTATTACAAAACCAATTTTTCCAATTAAAGTATTAAAAAATACCCTAAGTTTTGGAAAAATTAAATTTTAATAAAAAACACTGAAATTTTTTTAAAAAATAAAAATTTGAAAAACCTAGGGGGACTTAGACATGTTCATATGACTTGACCATGATGCCTAGCATGTTTATACATTGAAACATAGACTCTAATAACCTCAATAGGCCTAAATGCCAAGCCGACCACCCCAACTTTGGAGGTATGGAGTGAAAAACTTAGAAATTATCAGTCATTTATTCAACAACCAATAATAACCAAGGGAAAAAAACACCCTGGACTGATCGGATTGACCAATAAATTCTAAGAGACTGGTTCTTTTACAGACACTATCATGCTATAACATTTATTACAATTCCTCCATCGGCCATGAACATGTGATATAGTACAACAAGCACTTCCCAGAAGCACTTCCGAAGGTCTTTTGAAGTCCGAATAAAAAATATTTGTTCGGTTCACCAGGCTCACTTGATAAAAAACCACTACGTACAACTTAGGGGGTAACATTCTGGCACCAACTACGGGACGTGTGCTCGATTTGGTCATAGGGCAAGGGGAGGATATGAGAACACCAAAATCTCTGGTTTATTCACCCTGTAAAAATATCTCAACTTGACAAGAAAACCTCAGTAGCACAAGCTTTACATAAAAAACCAAATGAACCATTAAGCTGATTTATTTAAACAAAATAAATGTAACTAACTAATGAAAAAAATGTTTGATTATAGCTAAGGACAAAACAAAAAATGCGCAAAGTAAATGCTCTCTTTCAAGGAGATTATTTTCCTACTCTAAGCATGATATAAAAAGGGTTAAGTGTAATCAGAAATCCAATGTAACCACCTAAGCATTTTATTAACATAAAAAAGAAATTCCTTGTCTTTGGTTACCAGCCAAAGTAAGGATACTTTATTCAGAAAATGAAAACCTATGTCATGATCTGGAATGGGCAGGATGGACGGGAGATCATAAGAATATAATACTTCATCAAGTTGCTTCCCAAACTGGTATGTTCTTGCGTAGGTTACTTCTATCCACGATTGGATAGGGTTGATATACAAATTAGAGCGATGAGGTGGATTGGCTACACCATCATACTGATCATCAAGGCTTATTAGATGATAACTCATTGTATAAGCCCCAAGTGACTCCAAATCATAAGGAAACTCCATATGTGAAGATGATAGTTGAGACTGATATTCCACTAACTGCATCACATTTGTCTTTTCACAACATTGCTTCTCAATGTCTTCATTATTGATACCTTTGTACGAATCTGAATGATATGACTCTGAATGATCATATAAGAGTTTTGAATGCTCCTCTTCCATACTAGGATTTTCCCAGGTCTCCAAATACATGCTTCCCTCTGTGGAAGTGTAGNTTTTGAATGCTCGTCTTCCATACTAGGATTTTCCTAGGTCTCCAAATACATGCTTCCCTCTGTGGAAGTGTAGTAAATTGGACTTCCACAAATTTCTAAATAGAAACTCCCCTTGCTGGATATAGCATAGATAGGATTCTTAATAAGATATCCACAAAAATCCCAATAGTCATCACCATCATCTATTTTAGATGTGATGGATTCCCCATTTTTGATATTGGGTTCCGATACCAAGTTCTCTTTGTCTTCATTACTGATACTGATATATGGCTCAGACTGATCATGTGGATAAACTGCATGCTCCTTTTTCATATCAATGTTTTTCAAGGCCACATGGTCCATGCTCTCTCCTTTAGATATGCCATAGATAGAAAATCAACAAAACCATCAAAAGTTTCTGGTTCATTATTTTCCTCTTTATTCATGTCATAGACTGTATTTTCCATGAATGTCCAGGACTCCTCATCAACATCTTTGTCAGGGATAAGGGAGTCTTTGTCACTTGTATCATGCTCCTAGCTATACTTGTCCTCATTTTCATACTCATATTCTTCATAGAAAAGGTCACAAGGCAGTAAACCTTCCAGACTGTCATCATTATATGGAGTACACGTAAGAGTCCCATCATGTGCATTACAATTTTCATCATAAGTTTCAATATAAGATTCTGCAATGGTTTCATCCTTAGGTTTGTATTGTTTAGCTAGTGACAAAGGGTAGGCCTGGCCTACAATGTATATATGATTAGGCTCGCTTGAATTTGTTTCCTGATTAATGACCTCGGGAAGTCCATGTTCCATGACTTGATTTGCAACATAACAAGTGCTTTCTTGGTGGAATTGTTCACAAGGTATACACCATGGAATTACTTCTTCTACCATGTTAGCTGAGTCTAACTAGTTTGGAATCTTAGGCTCTTGCTAAGGAAAATTCTTTTGATACTTCTGATTCTACCTAGGCTGAAAGTTCCTAGGTCCATTATTTCTTTCCATTGTGATTATTCTATTGTGCATAAGATTCAGTTGTGCAGACTGAATTTCCATAAGTTGGTTTTGACTAGTAACCAAGTCTTTTATCATGTCTGTTACCTTTTCCATGGGATCTTTAGAGGTTCCCTTTTCTTCTGATTCAGCGCCTTTTCCCTTTTCTTTGTTGTATGAAGTGTCTCCCCTAGTGTAACCTGGAATGTTGTATTTTCCTGAAGAATACATATTCTTTTCTATTTTCTCACCCAATTCCTATGGAATTTTTAGATCGATCGGCTCCTTGTCTCTTAACTGGTACCTCTAATCACCAGTGAAAGTTTCGATGTAAGATATGAGGATGGAGGCATCCTTTGGCTTCATTTATTTAGGGAGGTCCAAAACCACACGCCTGAACATATTGTTAAATTCATCAATGGTTTCATTCTCCATCTTATTAATGTTATGAAGGGTAGCAAGCAGATGTCTTGGTTCTTTATTTTCTCCCCATTTCTTCTTAAAACCCTCTAGGAATTCACTAAGAGTTTTATATGAATCATCATCTAGGCCGAGGTACCATTCTTCACCGTCATGTTCTAAGGATAAAACAAAGAGCTTCATTTTTACATCGTCATGGTCATGGGTAGCATCATTGCAATAATTGACCAGGTGCTTTTGAAACTTTCAAAGGAGAAACTTTTAAGTGATGGCATTATTGCCCTGAAATATGGGGAGCTTCTTGATAGCATCTTTTGGAATGGCATGGGGAGCACCTGCAATCTAAGAAAAGTCAAGGGGTTTGAACAATTATGTCATTTCTTGAGATTGGTGAACATGACTCTCTACAAATATGTGATGGATATCTAACAGGGATTGGTCTCCTAAATTTTCAAGGTTTCTACGAGAAGTCTGCCTATTCAATCTTTCCCTAATAAACCTTTCAGGATTAGGGAGAGGATTGAATAATTGATGGTGGTTTCTTCAAGTAGAAATTCTTGGAGGGATGTTACATAGTGGAGTCACCAGATGGATCGAGTTTTAATTTTTATGCCTTTTAAAGACAAGATCAATCAATTTTTTTTTATCTTTTTAGTTGTTTAGAAAAAAGTTAAGCTAAGTAGTACCCGGGAAAAAAAAGATTTATCCCTAGCAATGGTGCCAAAAAGTGTTGCCGCCTTGCATACACTTGGGTTACGTGGTAGAAATATTCAAGCTGCTCGGTGTGTCCTTGGGGGTAAGTCTTGAGTCAAGGCTGTCACCTTGTTCTTGACTCCTTCGTTTAGGCTTAACTCCTAATGAAGCCAAGGGGGTAAGACCCTATTAAGTTAATAAGGCAAAATTATTTAGTATCGTGATGGTATTAAAGAGTAAGTTTTTTAGGAATTTCGATTTAACAATTGTAAACAACAAATAACATGATGAGTTTGTCACAAGTAAGCAGGAAAATGACACCCAATCACATATAGATTGAAAGAAATAAACAGTTGACCAATGCCTTGAAAATGGAGTCGAAAAACAATTAAGAGTGCTTGCAAGAGCTGGAATAAATGTTGTACAATTGTATCTTGGTTGATTTTAAATTAATGTAAGAAGATGAGTAATTTAACTTAGGCGAGTGGACTCCAGATATACCCAGGGGGTACGTGAAGTATGTCCAAAACTAAACCATCACAGATACCTGCAAGGAATATGTGGGCTTAATGGAGTCTCTGAAGCTATTTTTCATAATGCACCCAAAGGTGCAACAAACATCGGTGCCTCGAGGTCACTTTTCAAGAGTTCCTGCTTCCTTTGGGTATTTTGCCACCATAATGGTTTGATCTAGGCGTTGTATTTTTGACTGATGATTTGTCAATTAGGGGAGAGTGAATCCTAATTATTCTAGTCACTTAAATGCTTTTGATGCAGCTTATTTGATCGGATGAAACGCATCCAAGTACAAATCATACACACTGGATTCTTTGTTAGTTTTAGTAAATTTTAAAAGAGGTGTTCTTGTTAAAAAGAAAACCCTCCAGGAACCTCTTTCAGTCCAAGTGGACCTCAATTGGGGAATCAAGGAGGGGTTGATTTTATTATGATTACTAAAACAAATGATTATAGTAGATGAAACATAAATAGATAATCAAACCACAATTTTATAATTAGACTACCACAACCCTTTCTTCACCTTTCGGCTCAAAAGGAGGCTCGTGGGGTAAGTATTAAAATTACTTTGAAACCACCAGATATGGAATATGGAAATGATTATAAGTCAAATTATAATACCCTACATATTAGAACTACACTATATTGAAAAAATATGAACAAAAAGTAAAAAATGACACAGACGCAAATCCCCCCAGGGAGGATGGTGAATAGGCTCGAAAAGGCCTATTCGAAAAGATTTTTCCTTTTATTAGAAAAAATTAAAATATCATAAAACTGAAATGAATCCACTTGGTCCTTATATGGAATGAGACCAAAGGTTTACAAATTGCAAAAAATTGAAATTTTTTGGAAGACGGAGACCCCCTGGGAGTTTCGAATGGTCCTAAAATGTTTTCCGGACAGTGCCTCCTCCTCTTTTCTATCACACCTGCTAAAAACCAGCAATATTATTAGATTTAAATATTTCCAAAAGTACTTTGAAAGTACTTTTGGATGAACAAACTTTTTACCCAAAAATTCTAAGCTAAAACTAGTTTTTAAAGAAGCGGAAAACGAACCAAGGAAAGAAAGATTTCCTTAGGATCTTGGCATTATTTGGGGGAAGCCACTATGAAGCACTTAAATTGCTGAATATAAATTTTTATATTCTAAGGAAAAAACCATGCATTCAACAAGCTTTAGATCTACTTTCACAGCCTTGAAAAATGACAATTTTTCCTAAAACTAGATCTGGAATGCTTGTAAATTTTCTTTAGGAATGAGATCTAGTTCTAGGGGATTTAAGGCAGAAATATCTATGTAATATGAATGATGAAATTGATATATCTAAACAAATTTAAAGCTGCAAAACAATTAACCAGACTTATTTTGAAGAAATTTGAAGGAGGAAGAGGAAAGTGAGAGCGCTTGTTGTCGGGGAATGGATTTGCAAAGAAGACTAGTTAGTCAAATTCCAAGGGAAAATGCCTTCACAAAATAGTGGGATATCCAGTGGAGTCAAGCTGGATCCACATTTCCTCCAACCCCTGTTACCTGAAAACTAACAAACAATCCTTCACAAAACCTTATGAGATCTGGATACAAATATATGAAGAAAGAGAGGGATTACATGGAAATAAACTTATTTAAACATGTATGATCTGAATCTTTAAGCATATATACTATGAGATATTGAAAAGCAAGTAATCTTAATTGCCCAGCTATACTCCTATTGATTCAGCTGAATCATTAAGCCAGACAGGATTCAGATGCATAAATTGAGAGAAATCCAACGATAAAAAGCTGCAAGACAATGTTAAATCCACACATATAAAATCATTACACAAATTTGGCCTCCAAAGCTTCACTTTATTCCGATAGAAAAATTTATTACACCATATTACCACAACAATAGCTCCTCAATCCAATTCTAACTAACTCAGAAAGGAGGTATCCATGCTTTATTTATACACAAAATTGAAACCCCAGCCTAGAGCAGGCACAAATCCCAAGGAGATAGACCACTGTAGCTGAAGGAGAGTCCATCAATGTCTGATCTGAAGCTGAACTGAGCTTCTACTGAGTCTGAATGTCAATCGAGGGGCTGATTGAGTTGACACCTCAACCTGTTGATTGAAGCATCCACCAAAACTCATCCAGATGAGCCCACACATGTGGAGGAGAGAGGGAGGGTGAAATTCCCCATAAAGGAAGCTGAATTTCAACTCTGGATCCACCCAAATCACCTCCTTTTGTCAAGGATTTTTCTGATCCAGTCAATCTAGTGCCGATGAGAATGATTTCAATCAAATCGGTTGAGAATCCATTGATCTAGGATTTTGGATTTGCTCCATTATTCATCAATTTATTAATTAAAATAATCAATAATTGATTTTTGGGGGCTTTTTGACCTGAGTGATGGAAAATCAATCAAAACTAGGAAATAGTGGGTCTATAGGTTTACAAGGTGCTCTTAGCTTAAAAATGAGCACCTACATGATGAAACTGATTATTGAGCCCACTTTTATTAGAAAATCAATTTTTCCAATTAAAGTATTAAAAAATACCCTAAGTTTTGGAAAAATTAAATTTTAATAAAAAACACTGAAAAAATTAAAAAAATTAAAAAAATTGAAAAATTGAAAAACCTAGGGCGACTTAGACATGTTCATATGACTTGACCATGATGCCTAGAATGTTTATACATTGACACATGGACTCTAATAACCTCAATAGTCCTAAATTCCAAGCCGAACACCCCAACTTTGGAGGTATGGAGTGAAAAACTCAGAAATTATCAGTCATTTATTGAACAAGCAATAATAACCAAGGGAAAAAACACCTTGGGCTGATCGGATTGACAAATAAAGTCTACGAGACCGAGTCTTTTATAGACACTATCATGCTAGAACATTTATTACAATTCCCCCATGGGATATGAACATGTGATATAGTACAACAAGCACTTCCCAGAAGCACTTTCGCAGCTTGGGATGGCTGCTTCTGTTGATTCCTGAGTCTAGAAGGTTTGAAACCTTTCCTTCTTTAGTCAACTTTCTCATTCTTCTTGTCCTTCCATGCCTTATGGTAGTCAGGTTTACATCTGCTTTGCTCATAGCAATACTTATCCTTCCTTATGGCTTCTTCAAGAGTTCTTGGTTCACAGAACTCAATTCTATCTTTGTAAGACTGAGGAAATCCACTCAGAAACCGCTGGACCTTCACTTTTTCATCTATGATATACCAGAAATACCTCAACAATTCCAAGAATTTTCATCCATGGTCTGCTGTCCCAATCTCAACTCATGGAACTCCTTAATTTTGTCATCATAATACCTATCAGAGAGGTATTTCTGCCTGAAATACTTCTTGAACTGTTTCCACTTCAGTCTCCTTTCACTGATCTTCTTTACTTGCTTGAAGCATTCCCGCCAAATGGATGCTCTTTCATTTAGATTGAATATGGCAACTCTTGCCTTCATGTTTCCTGAATAATCTTGCACTTGGAAGTACTTCTTTATCCCAAGAAGCCAAGCTTCGGCCTCTTGTCCAGTCTTTATCTCACCATCAAATGTAGGAGGTTTAGCTTTCTTAAATTCATCCCGAGAGCAATCCCTATGGGGTCTTCTTCTTCTCCTTTTATGAGAAGATGAACTTGTGTCCCCTATGGATTCTTCAAAGTCAGATGATCCACTAGAACTCCTTCTCCTTCTCCTAGTGCTACTCTTACTGCCTTCTGGCCTTGCTGTACCTAGTCCAGAGTCTATCTTTCTCTACAAATATGTCAAACTCTGCAACATGGTAGCATTTAGCTGATGCTGCTCTTCCTGGGATTTAATCAAGCTTCTCATGGTGGCTGCAACAACTGACGGTGTCTCTTGGAATCTCCTTCCATTAGACTCTGTGTCATCATTTCCATTATGGACATTTTCTTCCATGGCATCTCCTGCATGCTCGTAAGAATCCCGAGCATCATATCCGTCATGGGTTATCATGACTGAACCACCTTTTTGCTTTACCACACTGCTCTTCTTGGAATACTTCTCTTGGAGGTGTCTATAATTCTACTAACGTGTTAGTAGAAAACTGTTAGATGCATATCATTAATGTAATTCAGAGCTACTTACCTTCCTCTTCTGGAAATTTATAAAACAAAAATTTTGCTTAAAATGCAAAATCTTCTCTTCTTCCTTTTCAGCCTGGTAACCACTGATAATTTGCTGAAATCCTACTGAAAGACAGTTGAAAACTACTTGAAAAATCGCTAAGAAGTTCCCTCAAAAAACCCAAATATCCTTTGGCCCAATCGGACCTCCTCCCAACTATCTTTCCAACACTTCAGTGGTCAAAACACCTAGCTCATCGGTGGTCTATTCATTTATTTCCCTCTGGCGTGTCAGGTCCATAGTGATCTAACCCTCCGAATTGTAATGATGATGCCAAGGTCTATCCATCAGCAGTAATTTCATCAGCTAAGGTTTTCTACGGTATCGGTGGTCAGATGCGTTATTTATCAGGTGCACGGTCCCTTGGGAAGCCGTAATGGCAGAAAGTGATCTCATTGCGGGTTCCGGGGACATCTAGCGGCTATCGAACCTACTATCCATTGGGTGGATAGTGCTTTAGACTACCGCAACGATGGATTTACAATCATTTGATTCTTTCCGATCAGGGGCCTAATCCTTAATAATTTTCTGATGACCTTATACTCAAACAAAATCTTCAAAATTTTCTTCTAATCGAGTCTCTTCCCCACTAATTCTCTAGTGTTTCAGCGAGCAAATTGACTAAACTTCTGATCTGCATCCGTGAGAAAATTGACTAACCCTTGCATCGGCGCTCGGGTGCTCTATGCATTGGTTGGCTAGTTTTCTATGTTCAGAAATGGTGGCCAACGATCCTTCTAAGGTTTCTGTGGGCACAATCCTATCGCCAGTCGGAACCTCTAGTCACTGTGGCATCAACAATCGGGTCTTCTACCCATCAGAAGGTTTAGTTCTTAATACTTCAGCAATGGTGGTTGCACAAGCCTTAACTCTCTTGACCGATGTCCATCAGTAGTTTGATCCACTAATAACTTCTGATCAGCGATTTGAAGCACAACTTAATCGCCATCGGCAGTTGGAACCTGTATCCATTGGAAGATTAGTGCACTAGACTTCTGCAATGATGGGCACACGAACCACTAACTTCTTTCGATCTTCATCGGCAACCGATTCCACTAACATTTTCCGATGGCCGTTGATCTCGTGCCTTAGAGAAATTTTTGAATTTTCTTCTTGCATCGGCTCTTCCTTCAACTATTCATTGGCGATGTCAAAAACTATTCTTCTTTGATCGTTGATGATCCTGTTCCTTAGAAAAATTTTGGAAATTTTTCATTGCGTCGGCTGTCGAAATGAATTTCCTTTGTGGCATCGGTGGTCGGGGGTTCTATCCATCGGAAGGATAGTCCTCTAGCCATCTGCAATGGTGGCGCACAATCAACTAATCACTTCCGATTTAGTCACCAAAATTTTCACTGCGTCGACAACTTGATCATCTAGGCATCAATGATGCAATCAACTAATCATCGTCAATCGTCGACGATTCAACTACTTCAAAAAATTTTCAAAATTTCTCTCTGCTGTGGATGAGCTTTAGACTAACACTTCCGCTGTGTCAGAGGACCTTCTAACTCAATCCTCCAATGGGCCGATGGCTGACGAACGCAATTTCTTTCACAATTTTCTTCCGATTGATGTACATTGAGTGACCTTTAGACTATATTTTCCATTGCATCAGAAGAACTTCGCACTAAGGTTTCCAATGAGCCAACAATTCTAGCACTTAGAAATTTTTTCTAAATTTCCCTGTCATTCACCCATTTTCTCTTGGTTTCTTCTTGCAATAGGAAACTTGCCTCTGTTAACTGATCTTTCATGGCCCTTTGAGGCCCAAATTCTGCAATATAAGCTCTATCACTGCATCTTCCAGGCCCATTCAGGCCCATGCTGCAACCAGAGCTTTGATACCACACTGTAACATCCCCGACCCTCTGATCGACGAAGAGCATGCTACCATGCATCAAATCATCTAGGCATCTAGCCCCATGAACATGAACATACATACATATAATGCTGAAGCATGATACTTAAAAACATAAAACATACTACGATGCATTAATCATTCATATACATAGCGGAAGAAAAAAACATGCATTCATATACAATTCAACATTCAACATGTACATCATCATTCATCAATGGTAAATATGATTGCAGACACAAGTTAGGAAAGAATACTTATCTTATAGAGAACTTGTTCCGCAACCATCTATGTCGATGCAACATTCCACCCAACCATAGGCCTGCATGCTCTTTAATCTCTCAGCGACGCTGCCACCCCCAAGCTGGGCATGATTCCCCAAGGAATAAGGAACTAGTAGGCTTACACATAGCCAAGGATAACAACACCACTAGGGTACACAATTCAGCCAAGCCAACACAGTTGGGTTTATCAGGCGAACAACAGATCAGCCAAGCCAACAAAGATGGGTTTATCAGGCCATCCAAGAGCTGGGAAAGGCTAAACGCTAAGCTAGTGAGCTCATTGAAGAGCTACAGACACTGACACCATAACTATCCTGGCTTCTATAACACCCACACACATCCAACATAAGGAAATAAATCCTTTCTCTGCAATGCAGTCCCTCAGACCCTGATCTCCCTTCCAGTGCTATTCAGGGGTCGTGGAGAAGAAATCTAGCCCACTAGTTCTATCTGTGTGGTTCCCAATCCACTAGCTTTATCAAGCACATCAGGCCCTCATTCACCACTCCAATGCAGTCAAAGGACAAAACCACTGCATGCATGCATCAAACCAGCTATTAAAGCTTTAACAGGGGAATAACAGCTCCCTGAATCATTCTTGGCCCTATCGTGGCCAAAACGATTCCACAGCAACCTACAGCAGCCAATTCACAATGGAAAATGTAGCCAAGAAATGTGGAAAATGATAGGAGAAAACCACATCAACAACTCATGACAAAGCAACAGATTGTCACACGGTCCAAACACACTAGCAACGTTGGAAGACAATGGTCCCTTCTCAACAATGAATCCACCGTACACCTTTACAATCGGAAATGGTGGAGAAAAAACGCAGACTCTTTGCATGATCAGGATGTAGACACAACCACCGACTGGAAAAATAGTGTGAGAGAGGAAAAAGAAAACCCCCACCCAAAGGATTGTGATCCTTTTAACTATGCTCTGCATGGGAAAACGAGCAGCTCACGATCGGGATAGTGGATAGACCGTCTGCAACCCAAAAGGCGCATCGTGGAGAGAGTGCAGGCGTGAGCGTAGTGGTTTTTCCTTCTAGCAAATAGATGCCCCAATTAACAATAGAACAATTAAGGTGGTGTTTGGATGAGACAAGGGAAGGTCAGCAAAAAGAGTGGTGACACATGGATTTTCCTC
>LPNX010416963.1:1002184-1014427 GCA_001517045.1 Pseudotsuga menziesii
AATATTTCACTGTGTAAACATTTGAGTTTTTATCCCCAGAATGCTCGACACAAGTTGTCCTTACTACTTGGTTATATGATATTATGAGTCAATCGCAATATAATTGTTTCACAGTTTATCCCAAGTTAGCATTTGTGAAACATGTTTTTCATATTATAAGTCTTTAGACTAAGAAATATAGTTTTTTTTATTAAGTTCAACTAAAAGTTCTAGTCGAAGTGGGTGTTGGTTGCAACCAAAATTGTGTCGCGGTAAAATATGGTCAAATTTAAGTAGGTTTATGTCGAGGTAAAATTGAAAATTTCATAAAAAGTGTCTCCACCAAAAAGTGAAAGTTGAGTCCTACCGTAGAGAAGTTAGTCATAGTAAAAATATGCCACACTAAATCCCTGTTGCAGTAAAACTCGGTGCAGTGTATTTTGGTTCAAATTATTTTGGTCGCAAGTATTTGTGTTCAAGTAAAAAGGTGGGTTTTCCAAGGTAGTGTGTCATAGCCCTAAAAGTCAAAAGAAAAAGAAACAGATGGAGAAGCCACATGAAGTGTTATCGTTCTCTTTGTTGAACTCAATGATGCATGTTATCATGCTTTTCTTGAACTGGTGTTTCTTTTTACTGAATTTCAATGTTGTCAAATTTGAACATGATCATGGACCAAGTAAATTAGATTCTAGTCCCTGAAGAAATCCTAAGAATAAGTTAATAATCTCTTCATACTTGAAATTGATAATCTAAGATGATGCCTCACGTCGCTATATATTGATTTGGTGGTAAAAAAATTAGAATGCTAAACCTATACCCCAAAATTTGCAGCTCCTATCTCTCTGGTGGAGCAAGAAGCTCTTTAAGATATCCTTGGATGATAGATCTATGTATATCTCAAGCTCAAGATGATGGATAGCATGGATTAAGTTACAAATAAAATTCAGGTTGGGAATAATAAGAGAATTGTGTATACAAGTTTGCTAGAAAACTAGTCTTTAGCTATTGAGAAATACTTGTGCAAAATAATTTATATAACTTTATGGTTTGATATAGAAATGTGTTGAATATTAGGATATTAGAGTTCTTATTGGGACTATGAATGGTACAAAAATTATTTTGACTTAGATAGTAAAATGAAATATAATAGCCTAGTGAGATAGCTCAAGCAATTGAGTGTTGTAAGTTGTGAGCGTAAGGTCTCAGGGTCAAATCCATTGATGGCTATACATTGATATATAAGAGCCTCACTTAATGTCCCTATCGGGTTAGCTCTGTAATCAAATTTAACGGGGTCCAGACCCTTCAGGTGTTCCCTCTGTTATTTCTTCACGTGGGCATAGCAGCCTCGCTAGGGGTTTGTGAACCACAACAGTAGTTCAATTTCTCTTATCAATTCACCCAATCTATCTCCAAATTATGTTATCTCTCTATCCACTCAAAGTTATTCAAATCATTCCCTAACCATAGATTATCCAAATTCTCTAATCTCTTCTTCCAATCGATCTTGGAATCGAGGCTCTTCATTAGCTTCCCTTGAAATTTTTGCGTTTTCTCTTCTCTTATCTTTGAATCCATTTTCAAATTGAGAAAAAGGAAGAGAAGCCACACTCAAAATTCTTTTGCTCCTCCTTAGACTTGTTGTTCTTGATCTTCTATCGCTGCTCCTTTGATAAGTTGAAGTAGAAGTAGAGCTACTACTTTCTCGACAATCACCTCCTCCCATAAGTTGTTTTGATTCATCCATGTCTGTATTATACTGTTTCACTAACTGCAATTGCAACCGCAACATTTAATTATTGAATAACAGGTAAACTAAATTTGGTAGCCAAAAAAGCGCATGCCTTCACCTTTATAGCAGTCCATACTAATTTAACCAAGATGACTCCATTCTCACCTCGCCATGTTGGTTTTTTTAATAGGTATTTGAATAATAAAACAATATTTTTCATGTTTAAATTTGGATGGGTGTCTAGTGAGAGGGAAGGTATCTGATTTTTTAAAATTGCATTCTTTGTTTAAATTTGGATGGTTTGGTGTTTCTTTACCCATTTCTGGCACTAATGAGGAAGCAATAAATAAGTAGCAATGTGCATGTGTGCATGGCACCTACTACATAGTCATCCATAATATAGCACCTAGCAGTAGCTATCCAGACAACATATGATATAAATGATTGAAGACACTTTGGGTGCATATTGTTTGCCAAAAAACAGAGCCATGCATGGTACATGACACTTATACCACAAAGAGGCCAAAATGTAAATGAAATAAAAATTCAAAACCACTGGAGATCAATCGAAAACCCCTTTTCATGTACATATTCATATTACAAATAAATTCTAAGAGACTGAGTCTTTTACAGACACTATCATGCTAGAACATTTATTACAATTCCCCCATGGGGTATGAACATGTGATATACCACAACAAGCACTTCCCAGAAGCACTCCCGAAGGCCTTCTGAAGTCCAGACAAAAAATATTTGTCAAGTTCACTAGTCTCACTTGATAAAAAACCACTAAGTGCAACTTAGGTGGTAACATTTTGGCTCCAAATACGGGACGTGTGCTCTATCTGGTCATAGGGCAAGGGGAGGATACGAGAACACCAGAATCTCTAGTTTATACACCCTGTAAAAACATCTCAACTTGACAAGAAAACCTCAGTAGCACAAGCTTTACATAAAAAACCAAATGAACCATTAAGCTGATTTATTTAAATAAAATAAATGTAACTAACTAATGAAAAAAATGTTTGATTATAGCTAAGTACAAAACAAAAAATGCAGAAAGTAAATGCTCTCTTTCAAGGAGATTATTTTCCTACTCTAAGCATGATATAAAAAGGGTTAAGTGTAATTAGAAATCCAATGTAACCACCTAAGCATTTTATTAATATAAAAAAAAAATCCTTGTCTTTGGTTACTAGCCAAAGTAACGATACTTTATTTAGAAAATACAAACCTGTGTGATAATCCAGAATGGGTGGGATGGATGGGAGATCATAAGAATATAATACTTCATCAAGTTGCTTCCCAAACTGGTATGTGCTTGCACAGGCTACTTCTATCCATGACTGGATAGGGTTGATATACAAATTAGAGTGATGAGGCAAATTGACTACACCATCATACAAATCATCAAGGCTTATCAGATGATAACTCATTGTATAAGCCCCAAGTGGCTCCAAATCATAAGGAAACTCCATATGTGAAGATGATAGTTGAGACTAATATTCCACTAACTGCATCAGATTTGTCTTTTCACAACCCTGCTTCTCAATGTCTTCATTATTGATACCTTTGTACGACTCTGAATGATATGACTCTGAATGATCATATAAGAGTTTTGAATGCTCCTCTTCCATACTAGGATTTTCCTAGGTCTCCAGATCCATGCTTCCCTCTGTGGAAGTGTAGTAAAATGGACTTCCACAAATTTCTAAATAGACACTCCCCTTGCTGGATATAGCATAGATAGGATTCTTAATAAGATGTCCACAAAAATCCCAATATTCATCACCATCATCTATGTTAGATGTGATGGATTCCCCATTGTTGATATTAGGTTATGATATCAAGTTCTCTTTGTCTTCATTACTGATACTAATATATGGCTCACACTGATCATGTGGATAAAATCTAGGCTTCTTTTTCATATCAAAGTTTCCCAAGGCCACATGGTCGATGCGCTCTCCTTTAGATATGCCATAGATAGAAAAATAAACAAAACCATCAAAAGTTTCTAGTTTATTATTTTCCTCTTTATTCATGTCATAGACTGGATTTTCCATGAATGTCCAGGACTCCTCATCAACATCTTTGTCGGATATATGGGAGTCTTTGTCACGTGTATCATGCTCCAAGCTATACTTGTCCTCATTTTCATACTCATCTTCTTCAGAGAATAGGTCACAAGGGAGTAAACCTTCCAGATTGTCATCATTATATGGAGAACACATAGCAGTCTCATCATGTACATTACAATTTTCATCATAAGTTTCACTATAATATTCTGCAATGGTTTCATCCTTAAGTTTGTACTGTGTAGATGGTGACAAAGGGTAGGCCTGGCCTACCATGTATATATGATTAGGCTCTCTTGAATTTGTTTCCTGATTACTGACCTCAGGAAGTCCATGTTCCATGACTTGATTTGCAACATAACAAGTGCTTTCTTGGTGGAATTGTTCACAGGGTCTACACCATGGAATTACTTCTTCTACCATGTTAGCTGAGTCTAGCTGGTTTGGAATCCTAGGCTCTTGCTGAGGAAACTTCTTTTGATACACCTGATTCTACCTAGGCTGAAAGTTCCTAGGTCCATTATTTCTTTCCATTGTGATTCTTCTATGGTGCATAAGATTCAGTTGTGCAAACCGATTTGCCATAAGTTGGTTTTGACTAGTAACCAAGTCTTTTATCATGTTTATTACCTTTTCCATGGGATCTTTAGAGGCTCCCTTTTCTTCTGATTCAATGGATTTTCCCCTTTCTTTGTTGTATGAAGTGTTTCCCCTAGTGTAACCTAGAATGTTAGATTTGCCTGAAGACTATATATTATTTTATATTTTCTTGGCCAATTCCTGAGCAGTTTTTAGATCGGTCGGCTCTTTGTCAATTAACTGGTACCTCAAATAACCAGTGAAAGTTTTGATGTAGGATATGAGGATGGAGACATCCTTTGGCTTGATTTCTTTAGGGAGGTCCGCAACCACACACCCAAACTTAGTGTTAAATTCATCAATGGTTTCATTCTCCATCTTCTTAATGTTATGAAGGGAAGCAAGCAGATGTCTTGGTTGTTTCTTTTCTCCCCATTTCTTCTTAAAACCCTCTAGGAATTCACTAAGAGTTTTATATGAATCATCATATAGGTCTAGGTACCATTCTTCAGCATCATGTTCTAAGAATAAAGCAAAGAGATTCATTTTTACATCATCATGATCATGGGTAGCATCATTGCAATAACTGACTAGGTGCTTTTCAAACTTTCGAAGGTGAAACTTGGCAGTGATGGAATTATTGCCTTGAAATATGGGGAGCTTCTTGATAGCATCTTTTGGAATGGCATGGGGAGAACCTCCTATCTGAGAAAAGTTAAGGGGTTTTCACAATTCCATAATTTCTTGAGATTGGTGAACATGACTCTCTACAAATATGTGATGGATATCTAAGAGGGATTGGTCTCCTAAATTTTCAAGGTTTCTATGAGAAGCCTGCCTATTCAATATTTCCCTAATAAACCTTTCAGGATCAAGGAGAGGATTGAATAATTGATGGCAGTTTCTTCGGGTAGAAATTATTGGAGGGATGTTAGATAGTGGAGTCGCCAGATGGATCAAGTTTTAATTTTTATGCTTTTTAAAGACAAGATCAATCAATTTTTTTTCTTTTTAGTTGTTTAGAAAAAAGTTAAGCTAAGTCGTACCCTGTAATAAAAAGATTTATCCCCGACAACAGTGCCAAAAAGTCTTGCCGCCTTTCACACACCTGGGTTACATGGTAGAAACATTCAAGCTACTCGGTGTGTCCTTGTGGGCAAGTCTTGAGTCAAGGCTCTCACCTTGTTCTTGACTCCTTCGTTTAGGCTTAACTCCTAACCAAGCCAAGGTGGGTAGACCCTGTTAAGTTACTAAGGAAAAATTATTTAGTATTCTGATGGTATT
Organism: Pseudotsuga menziesii; assembly: GCA_001517045.1. Lineage (NCBI taxonomy): Eukaryota > Viridiplantae > Streptophyta > Pinopsida > Pinales > Pinaceae > Pseudotsuga > Pseudotsuga menziesii. The sequence continues at coordinate 1,007,834 of LPNX010416963.1, forward strand.
AAAGAGTAAGTTTTTTAGGAGTTTCGATTTAACAATTGTAAACAAAAAATAACATGATGAGATAATCACAAGTAAGCACGAAAATGACACTGAATCACATATAGATTGAAAGAAATAAATAGTTGACCAGTGCCTTGAAAATGAAGTCGAAAAACAATTAAGAGTGCTTGCAAGTGCTGGAACAAATGTTGTGCAATTGTATCTTGGTTGACTTTAAATTAATGTAAGAGGATGAGTAATTTAACTTAGGCGAGTGGACTCCAGATATACCCAAGGGGTATTTGAAGTATGTCCAAAACTAAGCCGTCATGGCTACCTACAAGGAATATGTGGGCTGAATCAAGTCTCTAAAGCTGTTGTTGATAATGCACCTGAAGTTGTAACAGAGATCGGTGCCTTGAGGTCAATTTTCAAGAGTTCCCGCTTCCTTTGGGTATTTTTCCACCGTAATGGTTTGATTGAGGCGTTGGATTTTCGCCTCATGGTTTGTCAATTTGGGGAGAGTGGATACTAATTATTCTAGTCACTCAAATGCTTTTGATGCAGCTTGACTAATCGGATATCCTACATCCAAGTACATAGCATACACACCGGAGTCTTTGTTATTTTTATTAAATTTTAAAAGAGGTGTTCTTGTTAAAAAGAAAACCCTCCAGGAACCTCTTTCAATCCAAGTGGACCTCAATTGGGGAATAAAGGAGGGGCTAATTTTATTCTGATTACTAAAACAAATGATGATAGCAAATGAAGCATAAACAGATAAGCAAACCACAATTTTCTAATTAGACTACCACGACCCTTTCTTTAGCTTTCGGCTCAAAAGGAGGCTCGTGGGGTAAGTATTAAAATTACTTTGAAACCACCAGATATGGAATATGGGAATGATTATAAGTCAAAGTATACTACCCTACATATTAGAACTACACTATATTGAAAAAAGATGAAGAAAAGTAAAAAGTGACACAGATGCAAATCCCCCCAGGGGGGATGGTGAATAGGCTCGAAAGAGCCTATTCGAAAAGATTTTTTTCTTTTATTAGAAGAAATTACAATATAATAAAAATGAAATTAATACATGTGGTCCTTATATGGAATGAGACCAAAGGTTTACAAATTGCAAAAATTTGAAATTTTTTGGAAGACGTAGACCCCCTGGGGGGTTTCGAATGGTCCAAAAATGCTTTCTGGACAGCGCCTCCTCCTCTTTTCTGTTACACCTACTAAAAATCAGAAATATTATAAGATTTAAATATGCCCAAAAGTACTTTGAAAGCACTTTTGGATGAACAAACTTTTTACCCAAAAATCTAAGTTAAAACCAGTTTTTAAAGAAGCGGAAAAAGAACCAAGGAAAGAAAGATTTCCTTACGATATTGGCATGATTTGGGGGCAGAAAATATGAAGCACTTAAATTTCTGAATATAAATTTTTATATTCTAAGGAAACCACGATGCATTCAACAAGCTTTAGATCTACTTTCACAGCCTTGAAAAATGACAATTTTCCCTAAAACTAGATCTAGAATGCTTGTAAATTTTCTTTAGGAATGAGATATAGTTTTATGAGATTTAAGGCAGCAAGATCTATGTAAGAGGAACTCTGAAATTTATATATCTAAACAAATTTAAAGCTGCAAAACAAGTAACCGGACTGATTTTGAAGAAATTTGAAGGAGGAAGAGGAAAGGAAGAGTGCTTGTTGCCGAGGAATGGATCTGCAAAGAAGACTAGTTAGTGGAATGCCGAGGGACAATGCCTTCACAAAATAGTTGGATACCCAGTGGAGTCAAGCTTGATCCACAGTTCCTCCAACCCCTATTACCTGAAAACTAACAAACAATCCTTCACAAAACCTTATGAGTTCTAGATAGAAATATATGAAGAAAGAGAGGGATTACATGCAAATAAACTTATTTAAACATGTATGATCTGAATATTTAAGCATATATACTATGAGATATTTAAGAGCAAGTAATGTTACTTGCCCAGCTATACTCCGATTGATTCAGCTGAATCATTAAGCCAGGCACGATTCAGATGCATAAATTGAGAGAAAACCAAAGGTAAAAAGCAGCAAGACAAAGCTAAATCCACACATATAAAAGCATTACACAGATTTGGCCTGCAAAGCTTCACTTTATTCCATTAAAAAAGATATTACAACAGCAATAGCTCGTCAATACAACTCTAACTAACTCCGAAAGGAGGCAACCATGCTTTATTTATACACAAAATTGAAACCCCAGCCCAGAGGGGGCACAAATCCCAAGGAGATAGACCACTGTAGCTGAAGGAGAATCCATTAATGCCTGTTCTAAAGCTGAACTAAGATTCTACTGAGTTTGAATGTCAATCGAGGGGCTGATTGAGCTAACACCTCAACCTGTTGACTGAAGCATCCACCAAAACTCATCCAAATGAGCCCACACATGTTGAGGATAGAGGGAGGGTGAAATTACTCATAAAGGAAGTTGAAGTTCAACTCTGGATCCACCCAGATCACCTCCTCCAATTAAGGATTTATCAGATCCAGTCAATCTGGTGCTGATGAGACCGATTTCAATCAAATTGGTTAAGAATCCATTGATCTAGGATTTTGGTTTTGCTTGAAAATGAGCACCTACATGTCTGAAAAGTATTATTGAGCCCACTTTTATTACAAAGCCAATTTTTTCAATTAAACTATTAAAAAATAGCCAAAGTTTTGGAAAAAATAAATTTTAATAAAAAAAATTAAAAAAATAAAAATTTGAAAAACCTAGGGGGACTTAGACATGTTCATATGACTCGACCATGATGCCTAGCATGTTTATACATTAACACATAGACTCTAATAACCTCAATAGTCCTAAATGCCAAGCCAACCACCCCAACTTTTGAGGTATGGAGTGAAAAAATCTGAAATTAGCAGTCGTTTATTCAACACGCAATAATAACCAAGGTAAAAAACACCCTTGGCTAATTGGATTGACAAATAAAGTCTAAGAGACCTAGTCTTTTACAGACACAATCATGCTAGAACATTTAATACAATTCCCTCACGGGGTATGAACATGTGATATAGTACAACAAGCACTTCCCAGAAGCACTTCCGAAGGTCTTCTGAAGTCCAAACAAAAAAATATTTGTCCGGTTCACGAGGCTCACTTGATAAAAAACCACTAAGTAAAACTTAGGTGGTAACACATCCCAACCTTTCCCTATGAAACTTTATTAAATAAACAACAAACATGTGGCATACTCTTAATCAGTAATATAATCTGGCCACCATACATCTATTCATTTGTAAGAAAATCTATAGTCATTCATTCACTACAATGATCACACATATTTCTAAGCTACTTTCAACATTCACAAATATACACAGAATATAAGGTGGAAACCCATCTAGGAGAAAACCACAAGGTGCTCTTCATCTGGCATGAGCAAATAGATGCACCTTTCATCTACGCACTAAGCTATAGACTCTACTCAAGATCTTCTTCTCTAACTTTATATACTTTTCCTCCCTCTCATTCTCTCTTCTCTTCTCTCTTTTCTCTATTTACTCTACTTCTACTAGCGATCTGGACATAGCTGGGATCGACTCAACCTTCACTACTCATCTTTGCACTCATCTATAGTTCATTCACTCTGATGCACTTAGCGATACAGATCCATTTACCAAAACACGTACTTCAAGTCTAGCTCAAGAGTCTTACTAAGATTTTAACCCATATACAACTTGAGTTCCTTCTTTTATAGCCCTATTATAGACACGATACAGATCCCATACATACTTGGTATAGACTCAATGCTGAATCGATAAACACTCTATGCATAATCATTACAAACTCATTTTTTGTCGCTATCTCAACCGACTTACTATATCCAGCCAACATGATGTTTTCCCTAATTAGTAACACATAACAGGAGGCACTATCAGACTAACTTACAAAGATGCCATCACACATGTGGTTTTTGTTGGCTCCAGTCAAGTTCGTACCCATGATCGTTAAGGCTTGTCACTTTCTCAGCATTATGTCTTAGTGTCGTTTTTCGTTCATTATGTTATTCGCAAGCCTTCTCCTTGTTGGAATATATCATTTCCACTCATAACTTAGGATAAAATAATTAATCATTATTTGATTAATTATTCACCCACTATCTTAATTAGTTGGAATCCACTTGCACATTAAAGTCAATACATGCCATCTATATCCTAGGAATGCTATATTTCTGATTCTGTGTTGATCTTGACCACTTTTTCACCATCCAAAACTAGTATAGAACACTTTACAGTAGATTTTGCTTTATTGAGCTTTTCCATCTTTTATGTTGATAAGGTAAGGCTAATGAACTAGGAAAATGGGTCCCTTTGTTGCCAACCCATCCTTCATGACTTTCTCTCCATTTTCTAGTATTAGCAATTTTTTTCATCTCCTTGGACAACTCACTCATGCTTTTTCTAATTCGTAAGGTACTTGATATATTTGGGAAGTGCTTTAGCCACCTATGGGGGCTTGCTATATTTTGGCAAGTCAACCTTTTTGAGGTTTATGAGTTGTGTCCATACAAATCGATTTTTCTATGAGGGATGTACTATTTATGTACACCATTATTCATCATTATTCAATGAAAGGATACACGCCAATATTCATCTCTTCATTCATGTCATTCAGTCTCTTTTCTTCTCTCTAGTTTTCCTGTGTATACTTGTGAGAATTATTAGTAGCAATATCTATTTCACGTGCTTCTTCTTAGAATCATTGCTCATAGCATTGATATATTATTTCTACATTGTACCACAGCCGCAAGCTTGATCAAGTTCTACAGAGTTGAGGAGCGTATCCAGTCTCCTATCCCTCTCTGAAGAAGAGCTTGTCTAGCTTACAATATTTTCTCCTAGTTTTGTTTTGCAGGTTGCAGAGAGTATCTTCTAGAGCATATCAACAACTTCAATATGGATTCAAGAGTTCCTCTACTATCTCCTTTCATCTATGATAATTGGAAGCCCAAGATGAGCGCATACTTGAAGAGGGACTGTCTCTTTGATGTCTCCATTGGTGCATTGAGTGAACCTCAGCATTATGAAGAGAAGATTGTTTGGATAAATAATTGTGATTGAGATTATGGAAATATGTGTTTGGTAATTTCTCCAAATATACATCATCTCATATATTTTGCTGAGTATCCATTTGAGCTTTGGAAGAATTTGGACAAAGCTTTTGGTTTGCAGGAAATAGAAGATGAAGCACAGAGCAAAACCAACATCTCCTCTTATTCTCTCTCTCAAAATTTCTTGGTCTCTACATTCTCTGATAAATTTGAACATGATGAAGAATTTTCTCATACAATTCATTTTGATGCTACCCTTTATTCGAATGCTTCCTCCTTCAATCAAGAAGCAAATATTGAAGAGCCATCTTTTTCTGTGTCTCTTGAAGGTGATTTTTTATTCTTGTGATACTAATGATAAAAAATAAGTGACATATAGAGAAAAAAATTGATATTGATTATTATCCTATCATCCATTCATTTTTTTTCTAAATCTCCTATCTTAGATTCTGAGATCTATGTGTCAGATCCAGATCCTTCACTTTTTATGCATCATAGTCTTTCCATTCCTTCATGCACCTATTTTTTTACTTTTTTTATGTTATACTTGTGTCTTTTTCATGTGTAACAAATTATGTTCACTATGTTTTGTGCTACTTCCTTGGTTCCCAATTTTTTTTCACACAACCATTTTGATTGTGCATGAACATTTTGACATAGTCATTAACTTCTTTCTTAGAATAATTATCAAAGAACTCAACCAAAGGTTCATTCTTCCTTATCTACTTAGATTGTGCACTACCATATTCTACACTCTACTCAACTTCATTATTGCTCCATATAGTCCTCTTAATCTTAATTGCAACCTTTCTAGGAGTATGCATAATGCTCCTGCATCAAATTCACTTTGGAAATAAAATACTGTCCATCCCCACACAATTTTTTTTTTGGTCTATCATCAATAATCACTTTCTTCTTTTTATTTTGTTATACTCATCTTGAAAAATACAAGTTCTTTTTTCAATATCTCTATCTTTCCACATCACTAAGTACTTCTTATGCATTTCATTGTGCATATCCAAGACTTTTTTCATTAAACACTTCTTCAATATCTTCTACCTTATACTTTTTGATGTTCCAATCTATCTTGTTAACTTGGACTCTATTGTGTCTTCAATTTCTACTCTATACTCATAAAAATATAACACATTGAGTATTGGTGAAATATCCAACTCTTCAGGGAACTCCATTTTGTGTTCCTTCCTTCCAAAATCCTAATTTATTAGACATTAACCTATCTTCTTAACAATCAACTTGGTATATGCATCCTTCATATAACACCACTTTTTCAAATTACAATCACTTCATATCCAACTACAAAAGACTTAACTCTCCTATGTGTGTATGCATGATCCTTATTATCATCATTTTGGGTTTTTGTACATGTGCCCAGACTTTGTTACTACTTTATGGGAATGATTTTATATCATTAATCTTACATGTCTCCATTGGAAATTTCAATAAGTTGTTAACTACTCTTGAGTTATTTCCAAAAATA